>JAULCC010077856.1:0-14572 GCA_032358795.1 Nuttallia obscurata | reverse complement strand
ATAGTTAAAAACAATTGTATAGCATCATTCTTGTTAAGCTTTACTGTTATTATCATCAATTTAATAACACATCAGTTATCATATTATATTTCACATGCTTTACAGTTTATATCACCTGAATTGAAATTGGGAAAATTTTCCACAGAAAATTGGGAAAAGAATTATACTTTTTTGCTTTGGGAATATAACCCAATAACTGCTATAAAATCGACTGAAAAAAAGCCCTGTAAACATAATTGACATTCTGTAATCGAGTGGTTCAAAAAACTTCTAGAACCAAGGTCTAAGGAGTAATGAGTGCAGAAAACGACCTCTGATTCAGACTAACTACAATGTTTTAAGTTTCTGTGATGCTATGAAAGAGATAATGTTTCGCTGATAAATGAGTAATGCATTGATATAGTAAAATTATAAAAAAAAGATTGATAGTAAATTTCTATGGCTGAAAAAATATCTAATGAAAGTGAAGGGCTAGTATATTTTGTGCAAGGCGAGTAGATAAGTGCTGGATAAGTGACTAATGTCGATAAAAAAAAATCAAGACCTGTACAGGCTTGTTATGATTAAAATAAAATTCATTTAACAATTCTGGTTACAAGCATGTGAAATTTGAGTATGGACTCTCTCATGCAGGGTTTTCCCTGACACAGATTTGTGTTTTTGCACACTATTTTGCTTATTAACACTTTAAAAATGAATGTGTCTCATTGTGCTTCAAACATATGTCTGAATAGATAACCATTCTTTGGAAAGCAAAGTGGCACAAAGATTATATCAATCCAAAAATAAACAAAATCCTTTAAATAATGATCCAGAATCTGGCAACTGTCTGCGAACAAGAGTGGTTCTATGTAAGCATAAAATGGGTTGCTTAAAGCTTTTACTTAGAAATACCTTTAACAATAAAATCATAGCATATTAGGATCCTTTACTGCAGGACTTTTTTTTTCAGCATTTTGGGACAATGACCCATATCCCTCGAATTGGGAATTTTAGCGTGGAAACACTCAAAATTGGGAATTTTAAGTGCTATCTTGCTATGGTTAAAAAAAATATAGCAACATTCTTGTTACGAAAAAAGCTTTACTTTAATTATAATCAATAACATATCAGTTCAAGATTATATTTCAAATGACATACAGACAGTTTTAAAACCAAAGTCCATGAAATAGATTAGTATATATCACCTGACTTGAAATTGGGAATTTTCCTCTGAAAATTGGGGAAAAAACATACTTTTTTGCATTGGGAATATAGCCAAATAGCGGCTATAAAATCAGCCAAAAAAAAGCCCTGTGCTGCCATGGCAAATTCCTGTCAACTTAGTTAACAAGCCGTTTATCTAACCACAATGCAAATCCATATCATAATCCAAGACATTTTATACGAAAATCCAAGATATACATTTTAAATAAGCAATTTATTTCCGAATAATTTGCAAATTGATTTAGATTTATGTAGAACTAAATTGTAGATTATGTCACATGAGAAGTGTATAGAAAATTTTGTAAGACCCATGGCTAGTTCATGCAGTGTCGTAATGTGTAAATAGTAACACAAAGTTAGTGTTTTACCACTTATTTGGACCTTGTAAAACAAACATTTTTTGAGTATATGCTTTTGTTTGTTTTGGTTTCTTCTAACAATACTCAATAGTGATTTTAGAAACATAGACAGAGATATGAGTTTGAATATACATCTTATTCTTAATAAATTGATTAACATGCAATGCCAAAGAGGACCCTATATAATGTAATGTTCAAGGGAAAACCCTGCTCATTTCTATACAACCATCTGAAAGATGGTTGTATTATGTGAAATCCTGCGGCGGGCAGGTGGTCGGTCAGCGGGTTGCTCAAAAAGGTTTCCGGATGATATCTTCAGTTCTGCTTGATATTTGTCAACCAAATTTTATAATTTACCTATTTATCATACAGGGAAGTAGCCTTTTGATTTTGGGTCCTGTTCAATTAATTTTCCTGGAGTTATGCCCCTTTATGAACTTAGATTATTGAAAAATGGGGTTTCCAGATGATAACTTAAGTTTTGCTTGACCTAGGTCAACCAAACTTAAGAATAAGCTTCATTAGCATACAGGGAAGAAGCCTATTGATTTTGCATCCGGTTCGATTAATTTTTCTGGAGTTATGTCCCTTTATGGACTTAGATTATTGAAAAATGGGGGTTTCCGGATGATAAGTTATGATCTGCTTGACCTAGGTTAATCAAACTTCAGAATTAGCTTTATTAGCATATTTGAAAGAAGCCTAGTGATTTTGGGTCCAGTTTGATTATTTTTCCTGGAGTTATGCCCCTTTGTTGACATTATTAAAAAATGGTGGTTTCCAGATGATAACTTTAGTTCTGATTGACCTAGATCAACCAAACTTCACAATTACGTTTATTAGTATAAATGGAAGAATCCTATAGAATTTGGGTCTGGTTTGATTATTTTTTCCCTGGAGTTTTGCCCCTGTATGGACTTAGATAATTGAAAAATTCTGGTTTCCAACTTAAGGTATGCTTGACCAAGGTCAACCAAACTGCATAATTAGCTTTATTAGCATGCAGGGAAAGACGCTATTCAGATTGGGTCTTGTTTGAATTTTTTTTCTGGAGTTATGCCCTTTTTTGACTTAGATTATTGAATAAATTGACGATATTTTAAGTGGTGGTTGAGGCATGCCAACCAAATTTCATGATTGGCTTTTTTATCAAACAGGATTATGGGTCCAGTTTGATTATTTTTTCTGCAATGCCCTTTTATGGACTTAGATTATTGAATAAATGTTGTTTCAAATGATAACTTTAGTTGTCAAGTTTCCAGTGATGGGCATATTTTGTGCGACCACGGTACTCTTGTTTTGCATGGTTTGCATTTCACTAGTTGACATTCTTGACATATTCATTTATCAGTCATAAATTTCCTGAGATTGAGAAAGTTTCCTAACATCAGACCTAATACTAAATTACTAATATTGATGAGGCTAATAGCCTAGTAGAACGAATTTAAGTTTTGCGAAATGTGTGTAGAAAATTTGTCAGAGCTGGGTTTGATCACTGCACGGTCATTACTGGCTTTAAAAGGAAGAAGATATATAACGATTAAATTCAAGACATCTTTTAATGGTTGATAACCAGGTTTAGTTCTTCTTAATTCTTTTTGCCATGGTGGGTTGATCGTGCATGATGTCTGTCCGTGCAACTTTAAACATTGCATGTTAGCAGAATATTGTCTTGAGTTTTCATTGTATCTCAACAAAATTCATAAAGTACTTAGATATTCATGAAAGCTTGGTTCCTTCAAAGCTGCCAGATTCACCCATGCATGACATGCTTATGGTCCTTGAAATTCTCAAAATTAGTATAATAGAGATATAAAGTCTTTAGTTTTGAAATGAACTTAAACAGAAGTTAGATATCTATCAGAGCTTGCTCCATTTGAAAACTAGCCAAAACTGTCCATGCATAATTGGATAATAGCTCTTGAAATTGTCAAAGTTGGTATGATAGTGCTTGTTAGCACAATAAAACTGTCGATTGTATCACAAAATATTTCTATCAAAATTGTTCATCAACTTTTAACAATTAGTGAATTTACATGAGAGTTTAGTTAGGTTCTTTTCAAAAACTAGCCAGATCTCCTCAAGTATGAATAGATGAAGAACCATTTAGAATTTCAAAAATTGCTGTAATAGAGCTAGTGAACACGATAGCACCTTCATTTATAAACTGAAAAGTTCACTGTATCTGCTTCCTAGCCCTAGCTGGCAGAAAGTGACATACATCAAATAACCTAGAAGCACAATTGCACTTTCATTTTGTAATTGATGTTTACTATACTTGAACATTAGTAAGTTATGTATATGAGACCAAACCTTATCTTGTGGGTAATCCTAAGAATCACCTTTTCAAGGTGTTTCTTACTAGAACCAATATGATAAGGTTTGATAGAGAAACAGAAAACAGATATCAAATTTCACAAAATACTTGCCTTATCTGCAGCTGTGTTGCTTTTCCTGAAAGCTCAGAAGAGGGATTTTGAACTGGGACCCTATATTTGTGTGTATATTTGTGATCCCTTGTACCTTTCAGAGCATATGATGGATATGATGATCCAAGGTGAGACGTGTGTGATAATCAGCTCTTCTTTAGCTCACCCACATTCAACTATCATCATTCATTCAATCATCAACCAATCTATCTTAACAGATTACCATGACCTAAACATTGCTTTAGAAAATTACTGTGTAGAACTTTTACATGATTTTTTTGTACTCCTTTTAAAAAAGTAACATTCAAAAGCATTGCATTGCCCTTTTAAAAACAAAGACATTATTTTTCGCTTTTATTTCTCAACACTTCTTTCATAGATTTTCCATTCATATCCTCTTGCAAACATGATAGTTACCTCACCAAAATTTATATATTTAGGATAGTCAGTTTTGTTTCTCTCTGGAGAATGCTGCAATTTTAGTACACACTTCTATTACCTCCTGGAAAGTTGTCATAACATGGTGATATCACTTAAGAATTGTATGGACATTTTATGAAGAAAATGCCAAAAGCCTGCTTAAATATTTAACTGGAGGTCCTAAGACTATGGAAATGAAATACACACACCCCCATAGGATTAAAACTAATTTTTTTAGTCATGGAATCTGTGTCTGGTGTTGTTGTTTTTTATGGTGGCAGTGTTTCGTTTCTGTGTACATAATAGAACAAGGGGATCGTGGATATGGTCTTGTATCTGCTATGGTGAAAAGTCTGTAAGCATGCTCATGAAGGAATGGGTTTTCATATGCTCTTTTTTTGGAATATGAATATGATAATCATTATGTTTATTACTTTTTTGCCATATCTGCACAAATATTTGAAACTCTTTAAAAAAGAAAATGCATTTTGGTACTGAAACTATGTTCTGTTATGGACAATTTTACTACACAGATGATTTTATTATACATTGCTATCTTTATAATATTTTTGTAATTAAGAGTTTCTCGTAGAATTGAAACTTCTATAAGAGGCTTAAGAGATTAATTAAAGAAAAATCTGCTTGCATAAAGTCATGATATTAAGATTTTTTATCATTCTATGTAAGAAAATATCTGAAAATCTGTCAAATGAAACCCCTACATCGATCGATGACTCTTTATTGCTTAGATATGAGATGACAGTATTAGTAAACTTTTGGAATAGTACATTCAAATTTGCTTGGGGTGAATTGATTTTCTTTCGTACATCTCACTTAATTTTATCTACTTTGAAATTGTTGAGTATATCATGTTTGTGATGCATTGGTAACATGTTTGGTATTTGATCTGTGTAATATCATCCAGCTGTAGACAGTATGGTGTGTGTGTAATTTGTCTCAATGTGGGATGGTGCCTACAAGAATGTCAGTTGATAAGGTTTGCCAGTAGGTATGGGTGTTGTTATATCAAGTTGTCCATCAGGCAGTATACAATTATCAGGAAGAAAACTTGTCACCAGTGTTTAATTACACCTTTTTGTCAGTTTATGATTTTAGAAATGATACAACAACGGTTAAAAGGGAAAAAAATTCTGTCCAAAGCTTCTTTTAAGTTGAAATTCTTTTATACAGTTTCTATTAAAAAGGCACTACCACAATAAGTATGACATATTTTGATATGCATTCAGAACACAAGAAATTATTACTTTTGTCAACTCACAGCTGATAATATTGTTCCTTTGTCTTCGAGGAATTTGACACATCTTTGCTTTGTTCTAGTTACCTCCCTTTGCTAAGCCGCTATAGAATTAAGCAGTGAAATTCAATATTAACTACATATATGCAGCTGCATATTTTCCATACTTTTTGGATGAAATTAAACCTATTTCTATATATATTTATCTCTATATTCTACACTGTAGTGATGTAAATGCACCCACTTTTGCTGTTTTAATTGCAGTTTTGCTGTGATGGATCTAAGGAGTCTTGAGTAAAAGAAAAAAAAAGAAAACACTCATTTGAATTTTCTGAATCAATGAATTGTATGAAAGTACTTACATTCATTACTGAATAAAGAAAACTACTTTATGTCTTTGTAAAAACAATCCCTCTGGGATTTACAAACAGTGTAGGACCAGATCAAATGACTCCATCTAGGAGCTATTTTATCTGCATCCACACTGTTTGCAATTACATTTTGTTGTTTTTGGGTGAAAAAAATCTGCATTTTTATTAAATGAGCCAATTCACTTGGAAAGATGGCAAAGCTAGTTATAAAAGTCCTCCAGCACTTAAATTTACTATCACAAAGATATAGGCCAACAGTCATGTATCTTATTGGTGATAAGAAGACTTCTTTTTGTTTGATTTTTCAGTATTTGAAATTGGGTTGAAGCCATTAGGACTTAACATGAAAAAAATGGTTAATAAGGCTTTAGAGAAATGTCAAATTTTGATAAGTTTTGGGTACTTTAGCTTGCACTACATTCTATTTCATTCTGTTTCATTTTAGCTTCTAAAGGTACTCCAAGTTCAGTAGTTATTACAACATATGTATGTGTTAGTTTTTTAAATTCTTTTAAATCTTTTCCTTTTTCAGTAAAGCAAGTATACAGTAAATATCTGAGTAAAGACTTTTAGACTAGAGATGAACATTTGCATGTTCAGACATGAATTTATTCTGTAAATCATACATAAAACATGAAAAATGCCATAGAAATTCAGACACATTGTGATTAATAACATGCATTTAAGGGATTTTAGATTTGATACAGAAAATAACTAAGGATAATGATTGAACATTATAACTTGTTTAATTACAGGCGGGCATCACCACCCCCACCTGAAACTTCAGCTCCCCTACCACCAGGTATCAGGTCAAGGGAGGTAGCCAATGGGTATGAGGACAGACGAGCAGAACCGCCAGGTGGAGGAGGGGACAGTTACAGCCGTTCCTACTCAAGCTATTATGATAGATTCTATAAACCAACTAATGGTGCACAGGTCCCGTCTAGAGCACCTCTAAGTCGTGCAAACCTTCCACCATCACAGATGGGGGGCTCACATAACCTAGGTGGTATGTCGGCAGCAACCAAAAAAGATCAACAATCCTTATTACAGACTGGACCAATATATTTCTAAATTTAGATGATTTTTTTCCCCCAATAAATTTGTAACATAGCTGTATGGTTCATTTGATTTTAAGTATGCTGTATGACTGCTACATAAAGCAGGTTAGGATTAAAAAAAGGGAGGGAACTGCTGATGGCCTATGCAGGCAACAGGCATGACCAGATACTTATTTTCTGTAGAAGTATAGTTTTCAGAAATGTTCATTTTTTCTGTAGCAACATAGTTTGCAGAAATATTAAGGGTCGGTGTTATGTTGATTCAGTTTTGAAAGCAGGCATGCTTGCAATTACGATAAGAGAATGTCTTAATATATTCTGATCAAAAGATTATTGTGGACTTGTAGTAAAGTATGGGTTTTTCCTCCCATAGTGTCAGAGCAGTTCTTGAAAGTTAAATCATGCCCTGGAGGAAGTATTAAGATCCATATCAACAGCATACAAATATTTCTTTCGGTAACCATCAAAATTGTTGTCTTGAGATTGTTTGAAGGTGACATTTGACTAGTTTTCTAAGGCCAATAGGCGAAGAGCAACAGCTTAAAATGTCAAGAACTACAAATTGTTTGCTTTTAGAACTTTGTGACTTAATTGTATATATTTACAAATATATTTAAGTAACAACTGCTCTCCGTCAGAAATGTCATTGAACCATGACACTTGTTTTTTGTGTGATGAATGATTCCACTTATGTTTGCTCCTTGAATAGTAGTTGACATTGATAGAAATTTCTGTCTACAGACCTTAACGTTGATAGTTGTTTATGTTAACAGACTTTATAAAAACAATGTCCTATTTCATGGTTTAAAAGATATGTGTATAGGCATAACTTTTTGTTGTATTGTGAAAAAAGTTTAACCTAATCCTGACTTAAATGCATGGGTTTAAGTAGGCTTTCACTCCAAATCATTTTCCACATGCACAATAGGGATAAACGAAAAAGGTTAAAATAGACTATCAGTGGTAATAGAGGTTAGGAGGATTAGGTTAGATTTTCTACACAATACAAATATTATCATGAAGGCTAAATAGAAGCAAAATTGTATCTGATTTTAGCCTAACATGTAAGGGGCAGAATTAAAAGATGAGGTGTGTATAGAAACGATCAAGTTCATTTTTGTTTTGAAGTAAAATAATTTTTATAAAAATGCATACAGTTATAAATAAGGTTTACATTTATGAAGTTGTATTAGCTTCTGTGGTCATAGGGATAATCGTATAATTGTGTATACTGACTTGCTGTCAATTTCACTGTACGAGAGTTCTATTTTGGCCTGTATGAGGTTAAACTGAACCAAATCTAATCATACAAATTGCTGCATATAGTAAAGGATTATACTTAATCATACATTTCAAGATAAACACATCATCAAATATCATGTGTAAATACTTCATATCATTTTCACTTCCGTGTCCTAGTATTTGACCTTTAAAAAAGCAGCTCCATTTTCACCAACATTTTCCTTTTCAGTGGACATTTTGTTAGCATACTTCTACATCAAAATTGAATCATTTGAGATCTGCATACCGGTATATCAGAAGTAGATTTCTTTTGCAGTTTACTTGTACATGTTTATTCATATATGTATTAAAGCAATGATATGTGGTATATTACCAGTATGTAATTATGGTGTGATTATGTTAGTAGTATACAGCTTTTGCACGATTGTTGTGACATGTTTGAACCTGATCAACACTGTAATTTGATGAGTTATTGTCATGGATTCTTTTTCCATTGTCAAGAATGGAAGTCAATTTCAGCTTTGTTTCATTGCAAACAATGTAGACAGGCAGCTCTTTTACAAATCACAGAAATCTTAAAAATGACAGTCCACTAGAAGATACTTCTGAGGATTATGTTTACCGTGAATTTGTGTGTACTGATAAAGAAAAAGAAAAATTCTTTTGTTTGTAGCGGCTATTTTAGATCACAGTGTGAAATAAATTGTATGGATGGATGTTTATGATGTATATTGTGTGTTGTTTAAGAAGACTTGAAATGAAGGGGAATAATATTCACAAAGCACCTTAAAAGTGAAAGATTCACCATATCTGTTCATGCTGACAACTTACTTACTAGGAAAATGTGAAAGGATTGAATGTATTTTGACAACCTCTACTGCTCATTATAGCTACACATGTATGATTTTTTTTAAACTTTTAGTTAAATTGTTGATAAAAAACAGTTAATTTCTTATATTCATTCTCTATGAACAAATCATGAAAAAGCTGTTATTTTTCAATTGTCGCAGATATATAAAAGTGATCAAGGTCAGTTAATAGGGTCAAGGTCATAGCAGTACAAGTTAGTCCTTGGTGCAATCTGGTGTTCCTTGCTGTTGTGTTTGTTTTTCACTGCATTTTGAGAGTTAAAGAAAAACACTTGTAGATATTTAGCATTGATATGTTTCGTATGGCAAAAAATGCCATAGCTTGCTGTTGTAGGCATTTTAAGTCTTCAAAAGCAGGTTGACTGTTTTTTCACAATGAACTTAGAACAAAATTCTCCATGTTCCAGCCAATCAAATACTTTTATGGCTCTGTAATTATATTCAAGACTTAAGAAAGTTGAATAATTGGACTTGTTTTGGTATTTCCAGTAGAATTGAGGAACATTGTGTTCATATCTAATACTAGCTCATTTTTCACTAGATAAAAATTTAAATGATGTCTTTAATCATGCCATCCTTCAATATTAAGATTTTGGAAAGATGATGAGAACAAAAAAGTGATAAATTTGTGTTGATGGTAGGCTTCTATATGTCATGGAAATGTCAAACATGCTTTCAAAAACTTCCAATAATCTTGCTTGGAATGAATAAACCTAAAAGTTAATTTACATTTTATCTTGTCTGATCTCCTTTGATATGTAGTCTTCAGTAAAGTGTATATATTTGGATTGCCACTTTATGTATTAATTGTCCGTCATGTTGTTATGATTTTTTATACTCATTTTCTACAATAGCCACTATTAAGTTTTTTTTATTCATGTGGAAAAGGACAAGCTGTAGATGTCATTTTAAACAATAAAGGCAGCAATATGAGGCTACTTTCTATGTAGTACATTATTCTGGTTTCTAGCTTACTCTAGTTTCTAGTTATTGTAGATACTACAAGAACATCACAGCCCTTTCTTAGCACTTCAGAATTTCAAGTGAGGAAGCCTTCCAGCTGGCTTGCAGTAGGTCAGTGGTTCTACATGGGTGCACTCTGTGCCTAAATTTTGTGTACATAGGTCCCCGGGGGTCTTCCTACACCTGTAATAATGTAAATCATACAAGAACAGCACAACCCATCACTTCAGAATTTCAAGAGAGGAAGCCTTCCAGCTGGCTTGCAGTAGGCCAGTGGTTCTATTTGGGTGCACTCTATGCCTGATTTAGTGTATAGATGGCCCCTAGGGGTCTTCCTCCACTTGTAATGATGTAGATTGCATAAGAACAGCACAACCCATTTTGAGCACATCAGAATGACAATTTAGGAAGGCTTCCAGCTGCCTTGTAGTAGGTTGGTGGTTCTACCCGGGTGCACTCTGAGAGGCCCCCCTCCCTCCACCTGTAATGATCTGGACGTGGTGATAATGACTGAAACACTGTTAAAGCGTTGTTAAATATCCTTATAAACAAACAAACTGCTTGAGAGTTCATGCAATCTGTTTAATGATGGAAAAAATTATACATCTACAATAGGAAACAGGCTTATGCAGTAGGAATCTTTACTATTTTTATTGCCAAATATCATTGAAGTCAGATGCAGAACTGTCTGTTATGCCATGGTGTCTCTATAACGCTTTAAGGCTCCCTTGGTTTCTTAAGGAGGCTAAAAAAGATGTATGTTATGATAGAAAATGGTACCACCTCCAGTTTTCATTTAACCTGTGTGAAATGTCTCTACTGATGAAGTCCTTTATACAGTACGATAATAACTTCAATGTTTTTGTTGTGTTTGCCATTGTAAGATATAAAGAAAACATCAGTAAGACACTTAATGCTTGTTTTGTTTGTGTAGAACATTTGAGGGGAAATCTTTTTACATAAGTGTCGTGCTTGGAATTCATCAACCCCATCTTAGACTTGAAAGTCATTAATAGCCTTTAACTCCAAGCTTCTACCATTCTGGTGAAAGTTCGAAGCCAACCTAGAGTGTTAGAGACTATTCATAGGTTTCAAGTCTTAAGAAAGGGTTAATGAATTCAAAGCTGACACTTGAGTAAAAGTTTTCCCTCAAATGTCATGTTAACTTTTCAGATGGCTTACTATGTTGTGACACGTGTTCTTGGGGTTTATTAATGTGTTAACTCTGCCTTGATACTGATTGAATATTCTTCAAAGGGTTTGATGTCAAGAATTTTGAGTTAATTGACTCTAAAAGCTTTGGAAATTCTACTTGTTGAAATCCTGCTATAGAAATAAAAAAAATGTGTAAAATAACAATATTAGTTTAGACAGAACTAGAAAAATTTCACTGTGACTCATTATTTCACCTTTAAGATGGTAAAGAAAAAATGGTTTTTATCTTTGAAGGTAGTGCAAAACTAGAGTATCCAGGCTTTTTTTTTTCCAGAATATTTTTGTTTATCTCATGAATGTGTTATAGAATTTTTACAATGATGATGGAGTCTGGTTTTAATATTGCCTTCAACAGTTTCCTCCTACTACAACCTGCCTCTCTTAAACAACAGAGAGTGGTTAGGTGTTATGGTCCAAAAAGGTACTGGCACCTCACATTTTTACCACGATATGAATGTGGTATGTGACTGTCATGGTTGCATATATACTTCACCTGTGTTGCACAGTGCCCTAAACATACACACACACACACACACACTAGCATCAAAGAGAGTAACAGTGCCAGGAAATAATTCTTGATTTATCTTTATACAACAATCATATTAGGTTGGGTTTTTTTTAAAGAATGTTACTGTTAAGTCTGCACTGTACATATCCCCATTTAGTAAAGTATAGAAAATCAACTATGTGGCCAGTGTCACATCCAATACCCTTTTGAGCAGAAGTTAGAGGGTCTTAACCATTTGTGTAGATCAAGTAAAATGTTATTTCATTGTTTCATGGAATATTTTTTTGAACATGTACATGTAAATTTTTCTCGTTTGATGTTTTCTTAATATGATCACTGAGTTGTGGCTGTCAATATTTCAATATTTGTAATGGTAACATGAATGCACTCTGATTTTCTGCTGGAAGATTAGCGATATTTTGTAAGTAAATTTATTTGTAGTCTGTAAAGTTTGTCATTCACTGTTGTTCAGAAGCACTTGATTCTTCTAGTTGTCCATTTGTTTTCCATTGTAGAAATTGTCTTATCACTAATGTTCTCAGATGTCAAAAGGATGTTACAATTAATCAGGTTTTAAAAAGCAGTTGCCACGTTAATTTAATGATTAAAATGTATATATAGGACATGCTTTTTTTTTAGGTCTTCATCAAATATTTTCATTCAAAATAATTCAATATGTCATCATTAAAGACTCAGTAAATGGTAGTAAATTTGTTTACCTGATATACATACACTCTTCACCTTTGCTATGATCTGTTATCACATTTAAGGCATTGAATGGTTCATTTTGGCATGCTGTGCTTCCTAGGGTTTAATGGTTGGTATTTGACATAATCAACAGTACCTCAGGGACCTGATAAGGACTGGTCAAATCATCTATATTAAGTTCAATTCTTTTGGTCAGGCTGAATACACAGAGCAGTATATGGCTGTAAGGCACACTTATCTGCTAATTGTTAGTTGCAGTCACAGCTTTACACCTGTTTTAGCCGTTCAATGCCTTTAACAGGGTTTAAAAAGATACAAGTTTGGTATACCTCTTTCTTTTCAGTTTCTTAATTCATAATTCATGTGTTAAATTTAATGTCATGAAGTGTAGATTGGGAGAGTTTCTATCATCATATAACTCTTACATGCGAAACAGTATGGGAAAAGTCCCATATCGCTGATACTTTGAGCATAGCTAATAGACAAGCTTATCATGTCAGCATCTCATGTGCCAGGTTGTATCTCACTTGTAATTCTCTTGCAACTCAAGTTTGAGACAGCCGATACTTTAACATACCCGGAGGTTATTTAACTTTTATGAGCATAAGCTTTTTCTCATACTCATTAATTGTTGGTATTTCATTGGTTGAAATTAATCATGTGATTTATTTTAGCAAATGCAGTGATATATATGTGAGAATAAGTTGATGCCCAAAGAAAGTTTTATGACCTAAGCTTTAAGTCAGTATAATCTGGGAGCCACCTTTGGCTGGATGTCACTGACCATAGTTAGATACAAATAGGTATTTGATAAGCTGTAAATGGCCGTCTAGTCTGCTGAAAATATTAGTATTTCATAGTTACAGATGTTCATATTGGTGTCATGATTGTACTACATAAAGAATAAGAATGGCTGACAAATAGCTGTTTTGTTTTGTCTTGTAAACAAATACTTTGTAATACATGCAGTGAATTGTACAGAATGTAGTGTGTGTGAAACTAGAAAAACAAACATAAAAATCCTTGTCATTTTTGTATGTGTCACACATGTTGTAAACATGATCAATCAATTTCTCAGTGAAAAAAACAATAAATAGAGTAAAAAAGAGCTTGGTAATTTGTTTTATATGTGCATGTCCATTTCAAGTATCTTTGCAACTGTAATATCTTGTATAGCGTTTAAGGACGTCTGACAAAACAAATAATCCTAAAATCATCCAGTGATAAAGTATTTTACTTTGCTGGTCTAAGCCCTCGTGAACGGAAAAAAAACTGGATACGGAGTGGATAAAATGCACAAGCACTGACATATACAGGACAATTACCAAACATCGTAAGCGTAACAGATAAGAACTGTTCTAAACGCATGGGAAACTGACTATATGTTCTTCAAGTGTACTTGTATAAGAAAAATGACGGCTATGTATGATTTTAAGCTCGACTATTCGAAGAATGGGCTATTGCACTCACATCAGCTTCGGCGTTAGATTTTTAAAACTATTCATATCGTCATTACCATCAAACATTAAATTTGGCATACTTGTTTCTCATGATAATATACGCAAATGCAGCAAGTCACATTACTCTTTCAACCATATTTGCAGAGTATTGCCCCTTTTTGTACTTAGATTTTGTCACAAAAACTTAACTTTGTCTATAACTTGGCAATATTTTAACACTTCTCCTTCAACATTTCAAATTATTTTCCTTTTTACAACAGAGATATGATGCAGCTGAATTCTGTAGGTCAAGAGTAATGCTCCCTTTTATACTAAGATTTTCTCACAAAAATTAACTTTGGCTATAACCTTGCCATTTATGAACATTTCTTCAGTTTTTAGCTCACCTGACCACAAAGTGGTCAATGGTGAGCTTTTGTGATCACCCTTCGTCCGTGTGTCCGTCCGTCAACTTTTTCTTTGAATGACTTCTTCTCCTGAACCACTGACTGGATTTTGTTCAAACT
>JAULCC010077745.1:0-14575 GCA_032358795.1 Nuttallia obscurata | reverse complement strand
AAGATTATCACTGTGGCATCATAAAACTTTAGATAACTGGTGTTATATCATGAAAGTTTTGATTGCCAGTATGGCATCGTCAAAGCTAGTCTACCAATCAAAGGCTATGAAAAACAGTTGTGGTATCAGGTCAAGTTTTTTACCTTTAAAATGTGACGTTTTCTTTGGTCACTGAAGTGATATGCTTGTATATGAGAGCTGAAGGCCATTGCAAATAATGAAAGTTTTGATTGGCAGCCTGGCATTATGAAATTTTTGATTGCCAGTGTGGCAGAATGAAATTTTTGATTGCCGGTGTGTCGGTATGAAAGTTTTGCTTGCCAGTTTGGTATTATGATAGCTTAGATTGTTAGAGTGGCATTATTAAAGTTTTGATTACCATTTTGGCAATCTTGTGAAGCACTTGCCCACTAATTCAGAAGTTGCAAGTCTAAAACCTTAGTCTGACCAGAGATTCAGTGATAAGGGATATTTTTAGTCATTGAGGTGTTGTCATGGTTACCTGTCTTATATAAATTCTTTTTTAAGTAGGAAAGTTATCACTTGGACTGATTCTCAGTTTAAGTACTCCATGGAAGATCAGGTACAAAATGTAGAAACTAAGTAACTTATAAATGTTAGCTTAATTGGTTGTCTTGGAAATCACAGATTCAATTTTCTTGATAATAAAGCCCAAAACACAACAACAGCTATATTGAGGAAGCGGATGAGCTTATCTTTTTTTCGTAGCCTTAATTACAGAATTGTTTCTTTCTACATTTCAGTCCATATTTGAAAATAGTTGCCGACACATGTTTACTAAGTACTAAGGTGATTGGGTTGCATGGGCATGAAAAATATAATTACAAACTCTTTTTCACCTCTATAGTGTGAAAACTCTCAGATTTATGAAATGCAGATTACTCTCTTTAAGTATTTCATTAAGTGTATATCAAAATTTAACTCCAGATAAAAGAATTTCTATCGACTTGTAGATAGTTAAGAAGTTTTTTAGCCTTGAAATTTTTAAAAAATAAGATGCAAATAAACTACTCTGTTTTTGTGTAGCCTTTGCCAAGAAGGTCGAGAAGGTGTGATACATAGGGATCGCTTTGTCAGTTCTTCCTTTCGTCACAAAAACATAAATTTGAAGTTGACATTGGCTATAGATATCTTTGCCATTTATTAACATTTCTCCATCAACTAATATTGCTTGTGACAACAGGGTTGTGATGCAGCCAAATTCTGTATGTCAACTTTCAAGGTCATGTTTGGCACAGTTATGCCCCATTTTGTGTCACCCTTTTGAAGAAAGTGTGAAACAAAGGGGTCGCTTTGTCAGTACATCCATCACAGAAACTTATTGTTGGCTATAACTTTGCCTTTTATCAACATTTCTTCTTCAAACTTTCAAATTGTATAGCTTATGACAACAGGGTCCTGATGCTGCCAAATTTTGTAGGTCAAGGTCATAATTGACACAGTTATGCCCCTTTTTACTTAGATTTTCATTTTTCTGACAAAGTGCAAGAGGGCAACACACATGTTCTACTTAACACCCATTTAGCATAATAAATAAGGTGATAAATTCTACACAAATTGTAGTTCAAAATTCAAAATTTGACTCCTTTTTTGTTAAGACCCATTATGGATTAATGTCCATTCAGAAACTGTAAGGAGTTTTTAAGTGTGTGAGTACATCCGTTACAACTTTAATATAAGTAATATACATTTCTTTTCCTGCTCTGCTTTGGAGATAACAGTAAATCGCTTGTTATATCAAGTATTGTTGGGTGGAGTTGATTTTGAATTGGACACAAATTTTAAAGTTGCCCCGCAAATATAAGCACTTCAGAATTAAAAGCTTTATGTACATTATTATTCAATTACATTTTTTATATTCCTATAAAAGAAATAAGCATCAGCTTGATAAGGCTATTAGAACACTTGAGTAAAGCATTTAATGGCTCTTGACTCATTTTTATGATGTCTTGATCAATGAATGGACTTTCTCATTTTTCATTGTTTTATGTCTTTCTTTAGTCAAACTTGATTCATTTCTGCAAATCACTTTCATGAAAAATATTCAACAGATTAAGAGGGTTCAATGATCTTAGATAGACATGTTGGACCGTTATACTGTGAAGATATAAGCATTCTACAGGCCTGGCCTTGAATTCTCAATCTGTTCTGGCACAACTTAACAAACATATTTTTTCACTTTCAAATTTCTCCTAGTTGTCTTTATACATATTAAAGTAAATTCAAATTAAGTTAATTGGAAGATATATCTCTGATACTATTGTAATTGATATAAACTTAAGCAGCTTACTTTAGTTTTAGTAGAATTTTTGCAAGAACAGTTTGTGAAGGTTGGTAATGAGAAACCTGGATCTTTTCTTACATGTAAAACATTGAAATTCTACTTTCTTATATATCTGTCAATACTGTTGCCTTAAAAACAAACCCTTTGACTTCCAACAGTGTAATTTGCAGCATGTTAATTTCTGACTGTCCTGTCCTGTAAGACAATGTATCAACTTGCTTTGATAAATTCTCAAAACCACAGAAGTATGTAACTTATTCCAACTTAAAAGATTTCATCAGTTACAGTGCTATCCAAGGCATTATCTCTACCTGTCAACAAGTTACCTGGAGTTAATTAAGTGCAATTATAGCCTGGGCTATATTCACCTAAACTTGTCTGATGGTTCCTGGCCAAATCGACAGCCACCCTGTCTACCCCAAATTTTTAGGTTGGAAGGAATCCAAGCTTGTAAAACTTATGTCACTTTTGTAGCCAGATTTAGATATTTACAACTCTTAACATAACCATTATCACTATAAATTGGCTAACTGCTGTCTGCGAATATAAGAATAGTCTCTTTTTCCTGCCAGTTATAGACAAACTTCGTTTGCACTTTTTAAAATTGTTGAAATTTGTAGCCCCTCATTAGATAGATAAAACACATATGAGTAATTAATTTTAAGAATTCAGTTTGCTTAAAACAGAAATAAATAATCAGAAGTTAATTTAAACGGTGAACCAAGAGTGATTTAAATTTTGGACTCAACACTGCTGCTCTGTTGCTCAGTGGTAAAAGTTGTTGATGTTGATCTGAAATCACTGACTCTCTATTGCTTTGAGGTTTTTGGTTCAAATTGCCCTTAAGCCATACAGTCTTTCATGTAAGGAAGCTTTCCAGCTAGCTTGTGGAAGGTTGATGGATCTACCCATGGATGACTGGGATCTTCCTTCGTCCTTCACAAAGTGGGAAAAGTTCCACATTATGACCTTAACTGTGTTGGAATGAGTTATAGCCCTTTATAATATTGCAGTTATTTTTGCCAATATAGATTTTGTTTGCTCTCCTAAAAATTATTGCTCGAAACTTGTAGCCCTGATAAAATGGTCAAAACATGTCATCATATTCAGGTATTTACTATGATTTTAATAGTAATAGATAGTTCAGAAAAGTAGTAAATATAAAAAATAATTTTTGTTTGTTTATTTATTTAATTTACGCCACTTTCTGCCATCTAGGGCTAATGGACAAAGATAACTTATCTACAGAGCTCTCCGATTTTTTAATGTGACCAGTGTAAAGCATCGATACATGTGGGGGCTGAAACCAGACCAGTCACTTTATCCTGACAACAACAAACCATTCGTAAAGCTTACCCTAAATCCGGAGTGCTGAGGAGGGAAAGCCATTACTACAAATTTTAAAGTCTTTGGTTTTACTCGGCAGGGGATCGAACTCGCGGCCTCCCACAATGGCAGTGGATGCTCTACCACTGAGCTAACTGGGTGGTTCAATAAAAATAATTTAGAATGTTGACTTAATTAACACCACTACTCTGTGGCTCAGAAGTTTTAAGTTAGGGCCCTCACTGCTGTTGTGGGTTTGAGTCCTCAGATTATACAATTGTTCAGGTGAGGAAGCTATCATGAGCTAGTTTGTATATGGTTAGATGGAATCTGTCATCAGATCAAAAGTTGGAAAAGTAGACTGAGCTGTGTAGGTTTGACTTGAAACCACAAAACCATTCTCCGCCACTGTCATCTCTCCATCACTGCTAACCTCCATGCAAAATGAACTGATAGAAAATGCCAGTTCAACTGTTTCTGTAAGTGTTAGAAATAGCAACATCAAATTGGTTGGATTGAGAATAAATTCCAGTCTGACCATAAGCATAGGTTCATAGGAGTCTTTGTGACCACTAGAATTCCAACCCTCCGGACACAGGTAAATGCCAGGCATCAAGACCGAGGTTTATCCTAAGTGGTTTATCCTAAGTTTGCGGTGAAAATGATTCAGTATATAAAACTTTGTAGTCAGGTCTTTTTATAAAGTATATTTTTGACATCCTGTTCAGGTTTGACATATTTAAGTGCACAATGTATACATATATGGGACTTTCATTTATCAAGGATATCAGATATGATTTAGTATGCGGATTTAGTATCATCTGGCGACAGTTGATATCTCTGTAAATGGGATTTTTATGATATTCATTTTCTAAATACATGTACCAGTTTTTATTTTGATTGTGTAGTATTTCATCTTTTTGGGGTCTACACTGTTTTGAGACCCATGCATTCTATTTACCTGAGTACTATAAGAGTTGAGGGTCAGAAATAACTGAGTTCCTGCATAAATTTTTGATCCAGAGGGTGGGATATTCCTTTCCTACATGAATAAATGAACGATGGATTAATTTTCTCCCATTAACAATACTTTACTTATTTATAAAGTGACAAATTAGGTGACATATGAAAGGTTTATTTTACATAGGCAAAATCCCTATCTTCCATAGGCAGAAATGGGACATAATAAAAAGAGTCTTCTGTTATATAACTGCATATATGGTACAGACAAAGACAAGCCACCAACTGAGTATGAGACAAATGACTCTAAGTGCCTTGCAGTATCTACAAATCTTTTCTAGATCAGATAGTTGTTCAAGGGGATACAGATTGCAAAAGGGTTAATACCCATTGAATTTAGAACATAATAGTGATGGGGTTTTTGAGATATGAGTGCTCGAGAGTAGGGTCCACAGACAACCTAGTGACAGAATTTGAGATTGGAATATGTCAAATCAAACTAGGAAGTGAAAAAAAGAGATTATATTCAGACCTTGGTTTGTTTGATCAGTAGTTGAATCATGGTTTTCAAGGTGAGAAAGATCATGCTTTAGAATTTGATTGAATTGTTAGTGTAGAGGGCTAATATAATAGGGCAGAAAAGACACAAACAGTTGGAATGATAAGACAGATTCAAAATGGGCGTTACCTGTTGCTATATAGAGACGTTTTATGTCATCAGCGAGCAATAGAGTCACACCAACACAGTATAGGTCATACGGTAACTTTTCCAGCTTACCATGATGCAGGAAGAACCCAGGTGTCCTTTGGTAGAATCAAACTTTACAAGCTAGCTGGATATAGCTTCAAGCTAGCTGGATATAGCTTCAAGCTAGCTGGATATAGTTTCAAGCTAGCTGGATATAGTTTCAAGCTAGCTGGATATAGCTTCAAGCTAGCTGGATATAGCTTCAAGCTAGCTGGATATAGCTTCAAGCTAGCTTCAAGCTAGCTGGATGTAGTTTCCTTACAAGAAAGATTTATGATCCAAGCAGTGATTCAAACCCACAACCTCACAGCCCTCCTGCCTCCTCAATAAAAACAATTTTTAATTGAATGTGAAATGGCTCTGAAAGGGAGATAATTCGAAGACATAAAGGCCATTATACTAGCTACATTCTGTGGTAGAGAAACTTGCACATTCTTGTTGTATTTGTGGTTAGTTTTATTCCAGATCAGTTATGTTAAATGCAAGATGTTTTTCTGATAGGTTTTGTGGAGTAAAGTACTTGGGTACTTCTTGTAACCCTTTCAACACTATAGACTGCTTTTGAAGACCGTCAATGGCCTATGCAAATAGTTTGGATCCTGGATCAGGCCTTAAATAGTGTTGCACCTGATCAGGGATCTAAATGACATCCAGGTTCTATTTCTACAACAATCTTGATGAAATAATACATTTTTAAAAATTATACACACAACATTTTAGAAGATGACAGTTGTTCAGAGTTAAAATGATTAATATTAGCCTTACTCCACGGATATAACTTTTATCATGTGCGACCAGTGTAGATCCAGACCAGCATGCACATCCATGCAGTTGAATCAGGATCTACACTGTTTGTTTTAAGATTAAAAAGGTTATTCTGTCCTAGAAGCAAACAGTGTAGATCCTGAATACACTGCACTGCTGGTCTGGACCTACACTGGTGGAACATGACCAAAGTAGTATCATGATTGAGTAAAGGGTTAAGATGCCATATCTTGGTGTTTTAGTTGTGTTAGTGCAGGTATGAGAATGACTGTAGCTGTTTTTTGTATCCACATTTAAAAGTTCAATCCCAGCTGATACCGTCACTTGTCTCGATTTCACCATTGTTTCTAGTAGAAAACGTGTTATGTACTTGCGGTGATGCTACTAAGTGACTTGAACAGAAAACCAGGACATAGTTAGATTAATAGATTACCTTGATATGATTGAAATACTCTTTAAAAAGAAGTGTAAAAAAAATGCAATTAAACCCTAGGCTACAAATCTGGGTATTGAATTTACAAAAAAGCAACAACTGATGCAGTGCAATTAAAGCACTGCCTTGTATGCCTTCAAATTAATATATATTAGGTTACAATGATGATATTTTTATTGTCTAAGTTTAATAAATTACATAAGTGTTACAAAGAAGGTCATTCTAGTTTTGCTTTTGCGGCACTTTTCATTCAGTAATATTCATTATGAAATCTCAAGTTTCTTGTTTATATTTTATGCTTTTGATGTCTTTCTTGAATGACTTCTGAAGCGAACAACACAAGACCATATATATACATGATCGGTCATCTGGTTTGGATACGAGTGTATAGGAATTGTATCATTGAATGATGACAAGAAGATCTATAAAGCTGACTAACATGAAAGAGGATGGCAGCCATACTTATTGTGTTAGCTGATAGTCAGTGCATTAGGAGAAGTCAAGTAGAACAGGATATGACATACATAGGAATATTTAGTGTAAGGTCATGATTAAATAATTGTGTAGTAGCAGAGTGATCATAGTATGAACGGTTTTCAATGCCAAGAATTCTCAATGCATCTAGAGTGCTTCGCATATGAGATATTGCTGATGTTGTTAAATTACTTTGCAAATCAGATACACTATAATGCAGACAATAGTTTACTAAGAGCAAAATGTTCATTACCCTATACACCAAATAAGTGCCTTTTAACACCTTTGCAAAACAGAATAGACCCAGATCAGGCAGCTCCTGTAGGAGCTGCCTGATCAGAGTCTAGTCTGTTTGTTAAAAGAACTTGTTCATAACGTTTGGATTTGGTTATTTCCCTTATCCAAAGTATCTTTCTTTTTAATGTAAATATAGCATATGATGTCATAGTCTAAAAATAGGCTTCCTTGTTGCTTGTGTGTGTGTGGGTGGTGGGGGGGAGGGGGGTGTCAGGTATGCTTGGGAGAGGGACATTATATAAAGGTTTTGTCTTATTAAAAGCAAGAGTGGCATAGATAAAGGAGGCTTATCCGACCAGTACCAATTGAGAAATAGTAGTGGCCTTACATTTTAGTGGTTTGTAATAAATGCTAGGCCTTTATTTCCTGCCCACTTTGCTTGTTTATCCTTACAATGAAGCCTTATTTGAAAATTTAAGGGGTTAACTGTAGGTGATACTGGTAAAGGCGGTAAATTGGCAGATAGAAATCTAGTTATGAACCAAGTAGATAAAAATCTAGGATGATTTAAAAATAAAGTGAAAGTGGCAAGAATTTAGGAGTTTATTTTTGTTCCGGGAAATTTCATGGTGTGGAATGCTTCTTGGCAGCCGTAGAGATAGTTTTAACCCAGCAGAAGATTAGGTACACCAGAACTTTAAGCCGAATCAGAATAAGTGTGATGTCTTAAAACAAATCTTGATTCTATTGATAATAGTCAAATGAATTGAGGTGATGATTCAATATTTCACCTCTACTTCAGTGGTCTTTATATGAAGGGATTCTAATTTTTGGAAAGGGAGATAATTTCTTGTGGTAGACAGAAAACAGAGTTATTATCCTTGTGTAGATATTTTCTGAGGCAAGCAGAAAAAATGGATGTGTTGATTCAGCGGTATAGGAAAAAATCTGTGTTTGTTCGAGAATTGGCGAGACAATTCAGAGAGGAAATTAGGGAGGAGAATAATAACATGGTTCACACAGAGGAAACATGCCAGTTTTATGTTGACAGACATGAGATCCGAGAAGAGGTAGAGTCGAATCAATTATTTTGTTTTCCCTTAAGTTGACTTCAACTTTAGTCACACCTTTTTAAAGCAACTGTAACCTTTTTTAGCTCTACTGGCCCAAGGCAAGAAGAGCTTATGTCATTGTGTGATGTCCGTCGTCCGCGAGTCTGTGTGTGTGTGTGCGTGCGTCTCTCTGTTAACAATTATTTGTTTATGCAATAAAGTCTTCAGTTTTGATTATATGTTAATCAAACTTATAAAGTAGTTTGATATCCAAGAGAACCCGGTTCCTTTTAAAAACCAGCCAGATCCGCCAAGACATGACTGGATTATGGCCCTTTAAATTGTCAAAATTGCTATAATACAGCTTGTTTATGCAATAAAGTCTCCATTTCTTTTCTTATCTTAACAAAACTTATACAGTAGTTAGATTTTCATGAGAGCACAGTTCCTTTTGAAAATAAGGCTGATCCATCTATGCACAACTGAATTATGGCCCTTGAAATTGTCAAAACTCTTGTCAAAATTTCTATTTTACAGTTTTTTTACACGATAAAGTCTCCATTTTTTTATCCTCACCAAACTTATACAGTAGATGAATATTAATGAGAGCTCGGTTCCTTTTGAAAATCGGCCAGATACACCTTTGCACGACTGGATTATGTCCCTTGAAATTGCCAAATTGCTATAATTCAGCTTGTTGACACAATTTTTTACCGATCTTCACCAAACTTATTCATTTGTTAGATATTTATAAGAGCTCAATTCTTTTGTAAAATCAGCCAGATAGGCCGATGCATGACTGGATTATGGCCCTTGAAATTTTCAAAATTGCTATAATTCAGCTTGTTTACTCAATAAAGTCTCCATTTCTTTTTTCAAAACTTATACTGTAGTTAGATTTCCATGCGAGCATGGTTCCTTTTGAAAATGAGGCTGATCGCCTCATGAACGACTGGCCCTTGTTTATTCACACTAACGGCAGAGAGACAAAACAAGCCAAACCAGTAGACCCATGAGGGCATCTTGTTTTTAATTGTAAAGCAACCCGAAAAAATGATATAATTCGAAACAAATGTTTATGCAAAAGCAGTCGCAACATCTTAGGAATTTTGAATATCTGATGAAAATTAGTCTGTATATAAGCATTGACAGAGTCTTAAAAAGTGGAAAACTGTAATATGAATGAATATTCAAATGCGCCACTGCAGAGCCAGAATTATGTTTATTAACTGCATCTGCAACAATTTTTAAGAAATGAGCTACCCGAAATATTTCATTATCATTTTTGGTAATAAAATATTAATTCCCTCAAGAATAAAGTATAAAACAGTAACAAAATTTTAACCACCATACAGTGCTAATATCTGGAGATTTTTTTTTTTTACTGGAGCCTGTAAATGAATTAGTTTCAGAATTGTAATCCCCCATGAAACAACATTCACTCAAACTTGGATAGTGATATTTTTCTTAATTGAATTCTTTCAAATTTTACTTGGTTTAACCAGTATACCTATGATATAACTTTGTTATAAGAATTGCTTTTACCCTTTAAACATTTGTCATCTATCAGATCAGTTTTGTACTCTTTCAAATAGAACAATTTGAGGGCATTGTTTTCAGGGTTATTCTCTCTGAGCTGGAAATAGCACTGTGCAGACAACAACTCAAAGCTTAAATCTCTATGTAATTACTCTTTACCATATAGTGTGGAAAACAGTTGTAGAAAACAGTTGTTGAACGTGAAGCAGTACTTGGCATTGTTCATGTTTTTCATGTTCCTAATAGGTAGAATTATTTTATTAAAATTGAAATAATTTTATTGATTTACTGCTTGTATGTAGGTGGAATATTATACTTGAGCATCTCTGCTACTGTTAGGCTATATAATGGAATGAACTTATTAGGGAATCCTTTGATCTATATGGTTAATGGGTTAACAAAGTCTCCACTACATTAATAATAATCTTCTAGTCATTTTAATGCTGTGGATAGTCTATGGATGTTGGACAATAAGATTTCATTGTCATAAAGAACATAGCATTGCCATATTTACCCATAATGAATCGCTGTCATTGTGCATTGGTGTAATAATTGGAGGATTGACTTTAAATGCAACCAGTATCTAAAAATGTCATTAACATTTTCTTAAGGAGGTGCAGGAAACCAAAATCTGTGGTTGGAGGCTCTTCGAAACAAATCAGTCACCAAACTCTGGCCATTGTCGTTGCCTATAGGAGTGTCTCATTTTGGATTTTAAGTAGCATTTAACTGAAGAAAATTTTTAGCTTGTACTGGTATTTTCAAAAATATAACTTAATAACTTCAATGGTGCTGCAAACAAATCACACAAAAATAGAAGTAAAGGAAAGATTTTCATAAGGGCATAGAGGTTTCAAAGTCGACAGAGATATTATATTGAAATTCTTTGTTTTCTATAAAGGTGCTGCCTGTGTCAACCGATGGTTGATTTACTGAAGAACTATACAGGGTTGACCCTTAAAATATTTGTGACCTTATGATGAACCTTAGTGCACCTTTCTGCTTCACCCTATTTTGGGAAAACCCTGACCTTGTAAAAACCAGCTGCAAGCTTAACCTTTAACCCTAGATCCCAACGAAGCATGCCAAGGTCTTGCTTTGTGATTCTTATAGTGGAATCTGTCAGTGTATGGCTGTAGAACATTATACTTACCTACCGTCCTGCTTGAATACCAGGGAATGCCATTACAAGCAAATCTTACATATCTTGTCAGCTTTCACCAAGAAAAAGTGAGAATAAAAAAATGGTTTTGACTTGATTCTTTTTGCAGATGATATAGAGCTGTTGTTACAGATAGTTGAGTTGTTTAGAATGGCACCTTCTGTCATAGTAACAAGACATATTGGGATGATGTGAAGTGATGGCTCTGTGAGCTGACTAAGATTGATCTACTTATCATGCTAGCAAAGTATAAGCTTGTTAAATAGTACTTCTTGTGAAACATTTAGGATGGATAAAATAGCCTAGATACCTCTGATGGATGGAATTAAAATCTCCTGTGTTCCGGAGATTCTTCACCTTAAAGTCCTAACTCATTTCTTGCTGTGCTAATGTTTTAGTAGAAGCCTCAAGTATGCTGCACAGGTGCATAAATGTCTGCTGTGATCTATTGGCATTTTAGTCTTGATTCAATTATGTGATAAATTAGTTTCAAATGAGGGATGCTATACTCTGCTATGTCTCAATGTTGTTGCTGACTGGAATCCTTTTACTCAAATCCTATGCTGTTTTGTTAATTACTTCTGAGAGTTATTGTCCTTTAATCAAAGCGACAATGAAGAAATTCAATTAGTGGACAACCTTCAATCCATTGTTATATATATCACAAGTGTTGGTGGATGCTATAAGACAAACAAAGCATCCCTTTTTTGGCTATAGCAGAGGTTTTATTAAATGGGGTTAGTACAAAAGGAGGCCCTTTAAATGATTCAAGTTATAGAATTCCCTTCTTATATGGTATGAAAATACCTGGCCTTGTGTTCACAAAGTATTATTTTTCAGTCTCAGCTGAGTTTGAGATTGAAATTGTTTTCTGCAATTTGTAATTTTGACATAAGCAGCCAGATAAAATAGCGATTGAGACTGAAAATTGATATAAGATATTCATTGCCACATCAAAGTTCAGTGTATAACATCCAATTCAGATATATGTTAGTATATGTAATAATGTTTCATTCAAAAACTAAGCTGAGACCGAAAAATGCTTTGTGAACACAGGGCCAGATATCCTGACAGGCTGTTTAAAATTCTGAAATGTGTCACTCATAATGCAAACATATGACTGCAGGTATCAACAGTTAATTACATGAACCAGTTGATTGTCACCGCAGGCTTACAGTTTACACATAACCTGCTACATTTTGTTACCAGGAAGATAAGATATGTTTTAGTTAAAGCTTATTTGTTTTAGCTTATGTTGAAAGCCTGTGGCTTGACCTTGTAGAACCAGTATTTGGAGTCTAATAAAGGTCAGTAGAAAGGCCTCTTCTTTGGGGATCAAGCCCACAGTGTCCCAAGTGCAAGGTGGTCACCATACATGCTTCACCACTGGGTCCTGTTTTTGCTATTTGTTACATTACTCTGTATCATTAGTTAATATTAATACAAATAGAATATAGTTTATGCTGAGTACTAATGAGTAGCACTTGGTTGGTCTTGGTTAGAAAGTACATTTTTTGCACTCCTGAACATGATGTGTTCACACTTTACCAGTCGGTTTGTAGAAGTGGCTGTGGTCAGGCACCTTGGCTCCACAAACACGCTCACACACAATTGATGCAGTAGCAAGAACATCCTTCCATAGTGACACATACTAGACATGTATTGAACAATTGAGCCTCTCCAAATGTCGATTATTAGAAGTGTGTCACGAGAATTACAGTAGCTCAGAAAAAATCAATTCCTGTACAAGATCTTTTGTTTTTTTTGTTTGTATGATTGAAGTTTCCATGATTTCTCAGCTTATGCCATAGGCTTTATAAGGCAACATATTTCTTTGAAAGAAACTGACTTTTGATGACCAATTACCTAAAAGGTTCTTTGTTAAAATTGCAGTTTTCCTTTCAAGCTGGTAGCAAGTGTCACACTGATAAGCCATTTAGACTAGGGATGGGTATGATACTGAAAGATAGGTTGCAGCTAAGTTACTGTAAGGACCTACAGCCTCGTTGTTGGGAGACGTGTGTGCCAGACTTGCCCCTTTTGTTCAAAACTTTTTCAGGACAAGTGAATTCTTTTGCAGTTAGTTTGTCAGTTAACAAGTAACACAATTGCAGTTGAAGCCCTTAATTGAGAACATAAAGACTTAAATATTGATTTACTGCAAAGCTTGTGTGGCTCAGAAAGACTATACTGTGATTCACAAGGTCCCTCACTGTATGGGTTGTGGGTTAGAATCCTATACTTGCTGTACAGTCTTTCAAGTGAGCTAGCATGCAGAAGTCTGTTTGGTTCTACCCATGGACGCCTAGGATCTTCTATTGCGAAAAGTTGCCATATGAGCTGAAAATGTATCTGTGTAACTTTGAACAAAGTAAAACAAACAAACAAAATATTAATGCTCTATTACAATAATGACTTGACAAGGTATTTGCAATATGTTTTGTTATGTGCGCAAAAGTTTATTTTTATGCTGATATTGCATTTGTGTTGAGTTAATATCAAACATTAAGATAAATGAATTTTGCTTTTGACATTAAGTAGACATTTATATATAGCTTCTGCTTGGACAAGTAAAGAAAG
Organism: Nuttallia obscurata; assembly: GCA_032358795.1. Taxonomy (NCBI): domain Eukaryota; kingdom Metazoa; phylum Mollusca; class Bivalvia; order Cardiida; family Psammobiidae; genus Nuttallia; species Nuttallia obscurata. Next base: position 994 of record JAULCC010077745.1, on the reverse strand, counting down.
CCCATATTTCCACTCCCAGGGATGAGTGATCACAGGACAACTCAAGAGATGTTCAACTGTTGGGACGGCTGTTTAAAGAATTGTTTCAGCAGAAATGCAAAAGCTCATAACATTTAATATGAATCAATTTGAATAAAAGTGGGCTCTTTTCACCACAAATTGTGTTATCAGACTTCTGGTAGAGGATGATAAGTCTCAATGGCTTCATTATGGTAATGTGTGCAGCTGATAGTTTCATCATGTGAGCCTGTCAGAGGAAGGGACTATCTGGTTCAAAGAAGTTTGCAGTAGCCTGATGTATTTGACAGCAAGCTGTTGTAAATCAAGTTTCAGGAAAACTGAATCCAAAAAAAAAAAAAAAAATTACAAATGAGCAAATTGACTTGGTCTAAAATATTGAGAAAATCAATTGTATTGAGCTGATTTTAGCACTCCTAAGCCTATTGTGATGGGCCTTTGTCCGGTGTACATTGTATGTCATACATCCACAATTTATTTAAACAACATCTCCTCTCAAACCAATGAATGGAAGTTGATGAAACATGACTGGGATATTCCTTGGATGGTCCCCTTTAAAATTGTTCTAAGAATTCCATTCCGTGAAGACCTATGGTTGCCATGGCAATGAAGTGAAAAACTAAAACAATTTTCTCAAAAACTGTTCAAGTTTAATTTCAACATAATTTCACAGAAATGATCCTTGGGTGGACCTCTACCAAAGTTGTTCAAAGAATAATGATATGTAAAAAAACATAGCCGCCACAGGTGGGGCCAGTTTTCCTTATATAGAAAACTTGGAAAATCTTCTTCTCTTAAACTGCTGGTTCAATTTCAAATTAATTTCACAGAAATGATCCTTGGATAAACCACCCAGTTAGTTCAAGTGGTAGAGTGTCCGCTTTCGGTGCGGAGGGCCGCGGGTTTGATCCCCGGTCGGGTCATACCAAAGACTTTAAAAAATGGTAGTAATGGCTTCCCTCCTTGACGCTCAGGA
>JAULCC010077744.1:8802-19678 GCA_032358795.1 Nuttallia obscurata | reverse complement strand
TGTCCAGTACGGATTGGTAAGGTGACTTTAACCTTTGACCTGATGAATATTCATGAGATTTTTTGATAAATGAAAATTAATTAATATGGTAATTATTCAGGTGAAAAAATGTATTATGCAACAAACGTTGTTTTAGTTTATATGACAAACCAGTGCAAACCCTGGTCATCTGAGGCCGCGTGCTATACTGTCTGCTGAGTATCTTTACCGGTTGAATTTTTTTTTGGTAAGCCTCCGATCAGCAGGTCAAAAGTTAAATCAACCAGTTTTTGTGCTAATTTTCGGTGTCTCTTATACACGTGAACAAAACATGCACAACTCGTAACAAAACAAAGTCTTTGAAAAGTAAGATCTGAAACACTCAAACCGCCTTACCATACAACAGATTCAATCTGTAACAGAACACACAAATATTAATATTTACATTTTAGAGTGAACTTGGTTCACTTTTTACCAAACATTCAGTTCATGAATACACGTGTTCATAGACTCCTGACAAATTCATGTCATCGGCTCACTACTTTCATCTCTTGTGACTTCACTGAAGACATTTTTTGTTAGTATCCGTGTCAGCATATGTCCTTGTTTCTGTAAATAACCTCACTTTGCCATTTTGAAAAATATAGAAATTCACATGCTTCAATTTCTTCTCAATTAAACATTCACATCACATGACACATGTTACCCTATTATCGGCCAATCAAATTCGATCCTGCTATACTATGTCAGTCGGGTCTGTCGTTTTGGGGTTTCCCCAGACTATGACTGATGGGTATGGAGAAGGAACACATTGTTTTGACTTAAAGTCACAATTGTTGATATTCACGTCCGTGTTTTGCGTGACGATCTGTTCGTACGTGACCCCGTCACGATTAGTGGTCACTTTGGGATGACTATGCTTATGGTGATGACTATTAGAATTCCTGTGCGGATTGTTATGACTATGCGTATGACTATTATGACTATGACTGTGTTCTCTTTTCACATTATGACTATGACTTTGATGACTATGATTATCACATGGGGAAAGTTTTTGGTCTTTGTCCAAAAAGTGATCAGTGACATAGAGTTGAGCTTTTGTAAGGCTTCGTTCCCGTCTGATCTGAATCAGTCTTCGGTGGTGACGGGAGTCAGTTCTGAGCATGCGCACTGCGAGTAGCACCAATAAAATCAAAATAAATCCACCGGCTATCGGCACGGCGATGACGGCGGCCTTGAACCAAATGTCTTTTTGCGGTCTCTCGACCTCCTGCGTTCTCTCCGATGACACACCCTCGATCCCTGAAACAGACAAAACAGAGAAAGATTTAAACACAATGAAAATGTGACAGGCGAATAATTCAATAGATGGTTTCGTCTGAAATGTTAACTTGATTTCTGTTTTTCATCACTAATATATAAAATACCATTATACTTTGCACTCTCTTTAAAATGTCAAAGAGTTCTAACATAACATTTTGTATCATTTTGTGGTCCCATTCATTCCAGGGCAACATGTATTTTCAGTATGATTTATTTTAATTTTTCCAAGAAATCCAGTGAAGTCAAATCTAAAACAGATAAACTTTCTCGTTGAAATGTGTTCATACAACCTCTCGTCGAAGCACTGACATGCAGGAAGATATTCGGTATGCAAACATGGCAATGTTGGGTGGTTTTCATTATTATGTAAAAGACGACAAAAAAAGCTATTGGGGAATAACACCTCCCTGTGACCCACGCCACCACGTGACCTCCATTGTTCATGCATCTTAACTCATCTTCAAAGTCAACTTATTGGATTTTATATCATATTTTCACTGAAAAAGTAATTACCTACTCATTTACATTCCATTTATTTCCTCTCATCAGCATTTCAGATCTTAATAGCCAAGGGGCCATTAACTTCCGCTAATGCGTTTTAAACTATTCCACTTCATAATTTCATGCATCATATAGTGATTAATGTATACAAGGTATGCATATTTTATACAGATAAAATTGTCTGGGTAAAACATGGTATAAGCCTGTTTAGTGTGTCTGTCAAAATCGTGAGAATCTCGCGTTTTCACTCTCTTGAAGTCGAGATTGAATTTCATGAGGTAGAGAAAAAAAACCATGCTTACGTTGTTCGCTTATTAAGTTATCTTTGGCAGAAACACTATTTTTAATAAACGCGTCGCCTTACTCTGAACGTATACGCTAAAAGACTGATTGACTAAACGACGGATTAATGAATTCATTGTTTAATTATGCGGCCATGGACAGACGAACTCGTGCATTTGTTTGCCGTTATCTTGTCCGATTGATATGAAGGTATTCTTACGCGTCCTGTGTATGTAAAGTAATCCGCATGTATATATCTCGTATGATAAATCGATTTTATACGCGTTTTACACTTGAGCTTATACCACTTAAGCATCTAGACGCTGCGCTTGGTTCAGAGAATGCATATCATTGTTTCTTTGTGAATGACGTCATCATTTAATGTGCACAAAATTCCCGAGTAATCCGACTATTATCTCCTGTACATTAAGTTTATCCCGGTGGCTTTAAAGTCTGCCACATAACTGCTGCGCCGTAAGCCGCCATCTCAAACTATTAGACAGGCATTCAACATTATATCTTGATGAACCACGGTAGGCTCTTTTAAACAACTACTCAAAAAAGTTAAGTTCCGGATCTCAACACTCACCAGTAGGCATAACAACTGTTTCATTAAATGACAAAAGCTTTCCTACACAAAGTCCCCCCTCCCCACTCCCAAAATAACAGAGCTCTTATGAAACCTATTGGTATATAATATAATAAAAAATGAGAGTAAAAATGGTAGCAAAGTGATACATCGAACATCTAGCGTTATTTCCTTGAAGAATACGAAGACTGTCTCAGGAACATGTTCTTTTTTGTTCGGTATATTTAATGGAGCGCATTATCAAGGGTAGAATGAGATGAACACAAAAAGACATAGTAATTAATTAATAAAACTTAATGGTCTTTCTTGCGGCGCCCACTAATTATTTCTTGAATTTAGAAAGCTCTATAAATCTTGGCCAATGTTGCATGATTTATCATTTAAGCGTCTCATTTCAATAAATGATTTGCTCTTTCTGAAAAAAGTATATCAATATGCGCTTTACCATAATATGATGTTTTCTATGGCCACAGTTAGAAGAAGCCATTTCATTCGTTATCACCTAAAAGTATGGCATCTAAAAATTAAAAAGCTCAGAATGAAGACAAATAAGTTCATCTGAAGCTAATTGCAATCAATGTCTTAGTATTAGAACAGGGTGATGTGTTTTTTAAACTATATCAATCGGCGAAACGGCATTGCTCTAGCATAAGAGTGCTTCGAAATAAAACGAAAAATACGTGAAACCAATCCATATTGCTGCTAGCGCCAAGTTTATTTTACATCTTCACCAAAAAAACTTCGCTACATATGAAAATTGGACGATAACTCGGTATCCTGTGATTCAGAGTAACAATTTTGTCTAGCAATTTGAATTTCTGGAATCACGGCCGCCATTGCGTCTCGCCATTAATTCTACATATTAAGATAATGTTAGACGCGAGCCTCGGTAATTTCCCTGAGTGACTTGCCCTTGAATAATGGCTATTATAATTAAAGGAGACACGCTCCTATCTCTGGCGTTGTGAAGCAATTTTAGACCCTGGCGGTGTAGCATAACTTAATTACTATACATGTACGTAACATATACAGACTTTGGGATTGACATGAATCATATGATTGAGGAAATGATCACAGGCAAATAAAGATTGCTTGATATTTTCATAGCGCTGATATGATACTTAATTTTAGCGTTTCTCTCTAATAGTCCGATGTTCTATTCATTATGTGATAACTAAGTAAATTAAAGCGCATATCACTCTATGTTTTCCACAGAATAGACACTAAGTAAATTTTGTAACGTTTCGATAAAATAAATTCGAAGCTTTGGTGTGTCAGTTGTTTATTAGAAACATACGTTCTTATTTGTTTGAACCAAGTATAACGTTATCACACAAAGTCAGATTCCTTCTATTTAAACGTTAAACGTTTCAAATTTTAAAACTATTCGCTGTTTGTCTCAGAAATAAAGCTCCATTTAATCATTTCCTTCTACAGACTCAGAAGAATAACGTTAACATGAAACTAAAAAACCTATAATTACAAAAACATGTTCTGTTTGATTTCTATAGCGTCCTTAATAAACAAACACTTGAAGATGACACACTACTTTTTCCCGTCAATAAATTGAACAGCCCGGTTTATCATATCAGTCCACAGACAAGGGGAAAAAATGTCCTTGTTCAAACATCATTTAAAAGGCATTTACGCCAAAATTTCATTACTTGAAAAGTCCAAGTCGGACAGTGATAAATTGGTCCTTCATTAAAATAAATATGAAACCACTTTGTCATTGGTCGGGTCTGAATTAATCTAAATATGAAATCGGTCTGTCAAGGGATATCATTTCTATCTTGGAGTCACTTTTGACAGGTCTGATGTGTAGGTATACATACATCATGCCAGAACGTTTGTCCTGTTTTTGTCGTAATGGAGCGAGGGCTTTTAAGAAATATTTTGAGAGGGGAGGGCGTGGGGAAGATAAGAAGTGACGACTTACAGGGTAAAAATGCTAGTTTTGTTTCGTAAGAAAATGAGGGTAATGAGCAGAATTATTAATACGATAAATGGGGTATGTTTATGAAACTCCGAGATAAAAATTAAAGGAAACTGTAGTTTTTAGTCAAGTTTAAAGGAAACTGTAGTTTTTAGTCAAGATATTTGTTTGTGGAATGGATAAACTTTGCAACGGAACTAACAATAAGACGACCTCAAAAAGTAAACTTGGGCGAAGATCATGCTGCAATATAATCTACGACCATAGTAAAATGAGTGCCATTTTTCACTTGTTTGTAATAGAGCACCCTAAGCAGCTATTGATTTCTCTCTTTGATTCGACGTTTACTAACACTGAATTCCCATGACAGAAAATGTGCAAGTAGTCAGTTGTATGGCTTTGTAGTTACATTTTTCTATACTGATATATATACCGTCAGCATTTTTTCTATTTTCTGTTGTTTGTTTGTTTTTTTTTGTTTTTTTTGGGTTTTTTTGGAAGAAAGTTCAATTATCTTATCTTTGAATTCTTCGTTGTGTTAGGTATTGTTAAGACTGTGTTTATACATGTATAAAATGGCGGTCACGACAATTCGTCATTGTTTAACAGTAGACAGTAAATTGACGGAATCTGTCTTGCGATCTGGATATTGTTTTTCTGAAACCCGACAACTGCAGTAAGGGGGTCTAAGCCTCGTGTTTCTCTACCCACGCGAGTATTGTTGAAACTTCCTCAACCCAGAAGCCGTTAATTTGAAAATAACCTGGCTAGAAATATGAGCACACGGGTTGGGTTTCGTATTATATCTTCTTAACGTTGTTAACAAAAAAATTCGGTATCATGTCACTTCTAAATACGTATGGTGATATGTCCTCTGACATACTGGAGGCCTGTAAACCGAATATTTACTGCATATACCGTATTTATTCTAATAAATTATCTTCACGCTGTGCGCTTGCCCGTGTGTGTGTGTGTTTGGGATTATGGGCATGTGTGTGTGACAGTGTGTGTATGTTACTGAATACGGCAAAAAGAGGATGGTTCAGAAGACACAAGTGGGTCAAGGGTATCCTGCAAGCATTTTGCAAACTGATTTATATTTAAAAAAAAAAGGTTATTTAAAATAATCAGACCTGTTCACTTTCAGCAAAAAAAATCAGATCGAAAAATTCAAATACAACAATTTGCGCCTACAAAAACCGTCTCCATTTAGCACATTATTTGCTCGCATGAATAGTAGAAGTGTTCTTATAAACTGCTTACCAACACCGACAACAATGCCAAACAGTATACAAATTTATCACTGCACATTCAAACACATTAATTTACAGGCATAATAGCTATGGCACAAATTTCCACTCATCACTTAAATCATCACCCACCCAATCTTAAACGACTTATCTTTTTTTTTACTCCATCTCGCCAACTATATACCAACAGCGCGCCGCTGCTTGTATTTAAACAACGAAAATCCGTTTTAAAGAGGGAAAACAGCGCCGAGTTACCTCCCTTGACCTCTTAATCTCTGAACAAACGTCGTTATCGGCGCATACCAACGTATCGCAGACGACACTGAGTCAGAAATTTACTTTAGGGTCGTATGATGAGAAGCGAATGATATGTGCAAACAACTGAGCACTCTCCTAATTGTTTCACGACGTCAACTTTGATAAATACCAAGCTTTGAACTGGTAAATCAAGATCAAATCCCGATGCAAGGCGTTTAAACTTTAATGGGCCCTACACAATAACACGAAGCGCTGATAGCACTTCATGAGTAGGTCTCTACCGGAAGAAAAAGCTTGAAAAGTTTTTTTGTTGAACTAGCAGAAAGCTTTTGATACTATCAGCAGAGAGCTCGTGATACTATCAGCAGAAAGCTCATTATAGTATCTGCAGAGCACTCATGATAGATACTAACAGTTTCAACTTATTTCCAACTTTTACAGAAAGCACATTCGGTTCATGATAATGCCTGGAGAAGTTCTTAGTGACTTCGAACGGACAAGCGGTTCGAACTACGACTCTATGCCTTTGTCCGAAATGAAGATGTCGATATATGTTGATCCTATCAGAAAGCTAAATGAATTTGTCCGAACTGGAAACTTATGATGGCACTCCTCGCATAAACAAATAAAAAAGTCCTTTGACATTGTCCCAAAATGGTTGCTTATGATTCAGTTATTTGATTTCCAGTTGCATTATATAATATTTCAATAAAACGTTTTCTTGCAGTTATCCACAAAAAAACATCTAGTAGATTAACCCAAATAGCTCTTACATTAGGCATTAAACGATTCGTGATTTATCAATCACACTTATGACAAAAATCGCAAATTAATCCATTTATAAATTTTATTGAAATTGATTTTAAATTAAAAGGAAAAAACGTACAGCAAAGTTTAATCACAAACTTGATACGGACTTTCAATCAGAAAATGATTCCCGAGGGCGAGAAAAATTTAGAGGGTTATAAAATGAAAAGCCGCAAGCACTAGGAGTGTGGTGTCGCGACTTTTACCGATTGTTTTATATTTAACAAATGACAGTAAATGGCAAACGACCGTCAAGCGGCTGATTGACTTTCATTTGCGTGCTCTTGTCTGTTATAAATGTCGTTTGCGCAGCTATTAACGGTTTGATTGATGACGTTTTAATTGTTCTTTCTTCGTTTTTTTGTATTTACTTTTTTTTCTCTATCATACACATCGGTTATCGGCCTTGTGTCATTATCTGGTTTTGCACGCAAGACGTCGCCACTAAGCTATTCCAACAGTCTGATTGAGAAAGATATTGTAGACTTAGCGTCCCGTACGATATACGCCCTATTTGATAATTAGATATAATTTTCTTAAACATTAAACAGCAACAGTAAAAAAGATATGTCCTTCAACATGAGCAATTTAGATTCAAGTATTATAGATCACGTCCGAATGCGAATTCTGAATCATTTTATAATTTATATTTCTCAAGCGAAGCTGTTTCCCATTTTTGAAACAAAATAGAAAAAAAACTTGTACCGGTTCTCTTTAGCGGACACTGCCTTTTCTATTTATGTAATCTGACAGCGTAAACAAGAATTTCGGCTACCGCAGATTTATAGTCGCAATAAATCTTACGTTTAGGATTACAGATCTATAAACCCTATGACTGCATAGTCTGGGGCGAAATTACTGTATTCGATCACGTTTAGGCTCGTGCAGGCTACGAGTATCGAGTCGCCAATAAAGCGTTGTGCTTAAGTAAATAAATTAAATTTCGCTTCTTTCTCAACAGATAATCTTTAAATGCAGAATGTAAATCTGATTTTAAGAATGTGTCCACTTGATTTGAATCTAATACATTTAATCAGTGCACGTAAAGGCTTTAAGCCAAGAGAACAAACCCTTTTTGATGATAATGATAATCAGCCACATCAATTTTTTTTAAATTCTACAAATTTATTTTAATCAGCTTCAGTTTAACGACATCATACTTTCACATCAGCAACCAGTGTAAACATTAAAAAAGAAGAAAAAAACAATAACTGAACACACCTTTCCGGACTTCGTTGGACTGCGTCTCAATTAGTATACTGATATCACGGTAATTACACATATCCTGTGTGCAGCACGTGAGTCTTGGTTCCGAAGGATCAACAGTGTTAGAAATGTCGCTGAACTTCGCCTTAGAGCTGTCGATTACTATGTTGTCTTCCTCTTCCACCGTATTTGTCGACGTGCTTTCGTTTGTAGCGTTGACTCGTAGCTCGACCTCGTTGTTTTCTAGGCCCTGTCCGGCGCATGTGCTCATTCTTGGTTCCCTGTTGAGCGTGTCTGCGCAGCCATGAACGACGGAACTTTTGGACGGGTTCAGAGATTCGTCGATGTACTGGACGAGCGAGTAGCACATTCCTAACTGGGATTTGCACATGTAACCCGTGGTAACACAGCCGGACTCAGTACAGTAGCACCGTATTTCACCTGCAACGAAAAACAAAGTACAGTTTAGTTGAGTTTGTTTGGCTTTCTGTATTTACTAAAGCTGGGTGTCTAATTTCAAACCTAAGGATGCTATTTGTTGACTATCGCTAAAAATTTTATTTATTATTATTATTATTGTTTACAATTCATTCAAACCTCAACTCAAACCCGATTTCTCAAATTCAAAATATACGATCCTGTAAAACGCCATTTTGTTATTTCAGTACTTTGAGTTTTAAGGAAATGGAAAGATGTTTTCCCAATAGTTCACCCAGAAGCCACCGCGGGGCCTATCAGTCTCACCGCACCGGGAATCAATCAACATTCGCTATCTATATCTTGTACTCGCTCTCTCTTTGAATTTGATCAAAGGCAATCGTGTTGTTTTGAATCCCGTGCTTCGAATACATATTCCCGCGCGCCGCTCTCTGGAGACAGTGAGACCAGACGATAAAAGTACTTGGCGACAATCCTTTCAGAATTTTCTATCGATAGATTATCAATTACGCGAAATGCATCAACTCAAACTTCCGCTACAGATCATCCGTAAATGGAAAAGATAACCAGTATACGTAAGAACTAAGAAGTAGGAAATAAAAATAAGCAACAGCCCTACAAGTTGTGTTCCTTTCCAGTTTTACGATGTCTGATATGTTCACATCAAAGAGAGTCCAGGACCAAAATGCAATATTACACTCTTTCTGTCGGTTCCGCTGGACCGTAAATTCTGTCGTAATGGATGTTATGGTCCGCCGTCTGAATTCCTGTTGGATTGAAGAGCCTTTGCAAATTGTTCTATGATGTCTAACATTTCCAAGATGGTCCGTTTCCATTAGTGAAAGCGTTAAGGCTTTACAAATTTGACTTTTTATCTTGAAATTATTCTGTGCGTATCAGGTTTTAGATAGGGGAAATGTTGTCTTTACTCCTAATTCTTCTACTATATCATTTTTATTTACTTTGAAATTATCTGATGTTGTTTTGTTGAAGCAAAGCATATCGTTCTGGTAAATTATCAGTTAAGCATATCGCTCTGGTAAATCGTCATCTTATTTTATTTATTTTCAATGGATTATATCAGGGAACACGTTGATTCCACGGGTTAAAAGTTCTGAAGCCGGTCAATGTTTCCTGGATCCCGGCTAGCTGTTGTCGGGCAGACAGGGATAGCGAGTGTAGTCAGGGAGCCGTCGAGTCTGCTACAAGAACATTTCTGCAGCATGTGTTCCATTTATCGTAAATGCAAACTATAGACACAGATCTGAATGGATGGAGCGATTGCAAGGGCGGTAATTAACAGGGATAGACGCGTGTAATTATGGCCGGTCTGGCTTGATGTGGGCCAATTAGCGGATGATTTTCGACTGCTAGCAACCCACATGAAGCGCCGTTGGTGGTTAATATGTTGTGAAACAAGTTCCAAATGAACAGACATAGTTTGTTTACGCAAATAATAATATTTTCCCAAGATAAAAATCAGGAATTTCAGCGATGCTGGGAAAAGATTGTGTCATGGCGGTTCTTGAAAGTCGTGTTATCATATTCACAATACTGATGAAGCAATTTTTTTTCAGTAAAAAAAATACCCCACAAAACAATATTTCCTCATTTATGAGTACCATTTCAAAATAAAACTTATGAATCCCTTCTGTTTTTATCCTAAAATCTACTACATGTTGCCGCAACCTCAACTCAATTCATATTGTTAGAAATTGGGCCAATTATCGTCAAAATGTCTTAACAGATATTCCTTAATGTTGAAATAGTTTATCTGTTTTTCTGGTGTTACTTTCCGCCCTCGGATTCGGCTTAGGGAAATGAAATCATGTAAATGTTGATGCACTCAAGACAAACAGAATTCGCCGTATTTGCAAGTCCATTAGCGCATAAGTGTATGTGTATATGTACACAACATAACGACAACGACCCTTTGAGATTTGTAGACAAAATGCGCCTCTCTAGTTTCTTATTACTGTAGCTTGTACAAACGAGAAAAGTTTTTTCTACTCTTGTAAATGCATTTGTTTTTCCTCCCTCGATATTTTAGAGACGACAAATAGTGGGTTTTGGCCATGTTTTACGTCTGATACAGACTTTGTGGAGGCCATTGCTATCCTCAAGGCTCCTCTTGGCTAAGAAAAAACTTGCACGCCTTGTTTACTGGTGTCAATGTTTTATGAACAAATAATCTCGTTATTTGGCGAGGAGGCTATAAATTTGATTTACGCCCGGAGCACGGTCTACGGAGAGACACTTCGGTTTATTCTTATGTCGGCAATTGGAGTGGAAGCACTCCGAATTTTT
>JAULCC010077743.1:18835-37899 GCA_032358795.1 Nuttallia obscurata | reverse complement strand
CTAAATATGTTGCAACTTATATTCCACATATCTTGCAACTCATATTCTACATATCTTGCAACTCATATTCTACATATATTGCAACTCATATTCCACATATTTTTCTCAGAAACTCAAACACCTTTTGTTGGACCAGACATGAAAAGTACACTTCTAGCTGGAATTTTCACATGATTGGTTGGGTAGGGGTAACACACTGAGCCAGGTCTCAGTCTCCATAAGTAAGAATTTTCATCATTGTCACTTGTCTCACACCTCTGTTTCAAGTGAGAAAGTTGTCAGTTTCTTGTGGAGATATTGGTTTATACTAGTTAAGTTACCCAGAAACATGTTATGATATACTAATAGCCTTGATGTAAGTGAAATGTTCTTAAAAGATGTGTAAAAGACAAAAAAAAAAAAACCCAGATTAAAATATATAATTAACAATTTCCCAGATATAGATATCTTGGCTTACATGCATGGATGAGATATTAAATTTCAACATCAACTCCTTTGGTGTGAATTTGCATACACCCAACCATAAAAAAGGGATCAGTTTTGGGTAGGATGTGACAAGATGTATACATTATATGCTACATTTAAGAAAAAATTGTATTTCAAAAATTGTGTGACTGTCTTTTGAATTAGGAATGCAAGAATTGCTATTCTGGTGCAATTTCTACTGAATATTTCATCTCAATAAAATAGCAGAGTATGCGCATGTAATGATACTAAATATGACCTTTCCTAACCCATTTAGAGCCTCTGGATTTATTTATAACCATTTTTTAAATATTTATATCTCTATGCTCTATTTGATAATGTTTTCAACAGTATCTTATACCCTGAACGGAGTGTTGGCATAGTTGTGGTTTTTCGCAAAAATAAGTTCAAGGATACCACCTCTATTTTTTTCATAATAAATGTTTGATTTGAATCATGGAAGACTTTACCCGAAACTTTATCTTTCCCATCCCTTGGGCAAATGTATTACTTTATGTGGTATTTAGGCTCCATTTGGATTATCAAAAGTGTATTGACATTTTAGAAATAAGCCTGTAATCTATTTTTAGTTGTCAATTCTTCCATCTTCTTCTATGGGTTAATTCATTTTCAGTTTTTAAGGGATTCATTCATGAGGAAGATGCAAACAGTTCAGACCTAGCTGATCAAGTCCATATGATTAGGGGCTGCATTATTTGCAATTTCAAAGTTTCTTAATTTTACACCATTCACAAGATTTTATGCCATATGAATTACTTTTTTGACCATGTCTACTCTTGCCAACTGTGTAGACATGGTTTAGGTAGTGACCATCATGGTATATTGTCTCTATACTGCTGTAATTTTTATGAAAATCCCCATGAAACATCCTTGAATAAATGTGTATGAATTGATTCAGAGTTCAAGATGAAAGTGTCTTATTTGAATGGAACAGGTTGAATAGAGATTTATTGAAGAAATCTTGTTGCTCATCTTAGATAAAAAACAACAACCTGCCACCTCTAAGGCTTAAAGGGGGAGAAATTGTTACATGCATCTTATCTTGTTATACACTACTGTCTAACTTACTAAATTAACAGTCAGAAATTAAGTCAGAAATTGGAGAAACAGTTTTAAGTTGTGTTTGATCTCTGTTTTTTTTAAATGCCTGCTTAGGTCAAAGTTCAAGATCTAATTGGGTCAGATAAGCTGGTGTTTTAACATGTTCTGATGTCTGATCTGTAGTAGCTATACATACAATATCTGAGAGACACCCTTTTGATCATAGCTTTCATTCTCAGTTGTAGTGCAAAGGAATTCCTTGTACTGCCAGGATTGTCACTTTTAGCAGACTTTAACTGTTTGCTTCTTTCTCCATTTCACTTGATCTTTAACAAGTTATCTGAGAGTTCATCTGACATTGCTTTGTGCCGTTACCTTGTCATTATGATCGTGTGGGATAGGTTGGATCCACGACCACCATGTCGGCCATCAGGACTTTACCCAGCCTGAACCGTAGACTCATCCATCTCTGAGTATAAAACAGTCTATGATTCAATCTAAGGGACTGTCTAAAAAGAGTCATTGACTCTACAGTATGCAGAAGCTTATAGAGAAGATGTCTTGGTCTACAACTGCCCAGTTTTAATACCTATTGAAAAATTAAGTAGCGAACATGATAACTTAAAGTAGTATTTGTTTTAACACACACATTTTTTAAGTTGAGTTCTGAATGCAGGGAGTGGTATTTTTCAAACAGATTTAGAACACAGACTTATCAGAGATGGCACTATATATTTTTCTTCACAACATTTTAGATGTATTTGTTCTAGTTTAGATTTAAGAAAATAATCAGTGATTACTGTTGTTTAATGTCTGATAAATCATGGTTCGCAGTTGTGATGCCTAGTAATTAGATAACAAGGGCTTTAGTCTGTATGGTTTAAATACATGCACCTAAACAACAAACCATGATTTTATCAGGAATGAACATTGGTAATGCATTTATTGTTTCAATTCTAACATGACAAAATAGTAGTATTAGCGTTATATGTGGCTAGATTAGTTTCTCAGATGCATAGTAAACTCTTACATTATTTGGCCAAAATGATGTCATATATAATCTGACACCATTTGCCAAACCATTGTGTTATTGCACAATTAACAATGCTACATTTGTTCTTTTTTGTATAAATACAAAACTGCGACTCCTGTAAGAATCAAAGATTTTAGTAGTCAATATTTCAAAGATGCAAGCATCCTTTGAAGAATTCTGTGTGGTTAGGATTTTTGTGAAAACTAGAACTATTTGAGCTATTCCAGTGACATGTTTAAGTTCTGTTGTATCAACTAGGACACATCTATATAGATTTTTTCTAGCAACTCTCACCCTTCAGTGATAAGAAATGAGTTTTTACAGGATAGCAATTCAACAAAAATGAAGCATCCATCAGCAGCATGGGGTGCTTATAAGCAGTGGGTGTACTTATTCTGAAATATCTTTGAAAACCCATGACCTCCATGCTTTTATTAAGAATATTTTCCAGCAATCATCTTCTTCGACAAACCGAAAAAAATAACAGCCTGCCGTATAGAATTACTGCGGCATAATGATTGTAAATTATTTTACAGTTAGCAAGGGAATTTTCATTGAGAAAATCTGCTAGGGACTTCCTGTAGGGAACTTTGATGTTATTTTATCTGTTTTGTATATCATAGGCGGCAAGTCCATGAAATGGCACGGCATAATGCATTATAATATATTCCAGGTTTATAATGAACTATTATAGGCTTAATCTGATTGTACTTTCATCTTTATGGAGATTTTAATAATGAAATTATATATCAGGGCTTTTTAGTTTTTTGTTTTTTAGGGTCTGAAAACGTTGCTTTCTCTGCATGAAGACAGCCATGTTAACTGTTTGACAGGAGTAAAGTCACAGGTTTTTATTTGTCTATGGGAGCTCATCCATTAGGGGTTGTGCCCAGCCCTTTCATCTTAACAACCTGTTGATTTCCAGGGGAAAAAAGGAACTTACCCATTTATATGAGCTGAAATCCATAAGGCTGACCCTTATCATTTTTGCTTGTAGATCAGTTAATCTGTAACTATTTAGGGAAAGTTTCAGCTAATAAGTTAAAACAGTGGAACACAGTGTAGTCACTTACCAGATGGCTGTTACAGAAGCTACTTGATTTGGGACTTACCAGGGGAAACAGGATCAAGTCTCAGCTGGATCACAGCCTCCAGGATGAGTGAATATATATATTGTATAGGGTCATAGTCACTTGGTTACCACCCCTGTTACATGTGGGAAAGCTGCAAGTAACCTTTACATAATTATAAAGGGGTCACCCTGTCAGTCTACAAGAATTTATCCAGCGCATAACTCCAATACTACTGTAGCTAAGTTGATGAAACTTCATATGTAGATAGACCTAGATGAGAGGAAGTGCAGTGCATAAGAACCATAACTCTTCATATATTTAGAAAGGAGTTATTTCCCTTTTTTTATTTTTTATTTGTAACATTACATTTTGTAACATTACATTCAGTTTATGTGTCATGTGAATACATCCTGTGTCAAAGATAGGGGTGGGGATATGTGATAATTCAGTGATAATTGCTTGTTAGCCCAGGTTAACATACCCAGGGGCAATGTCACTGGAAGATCAGCTGTCCAGCTTGATACAAAAAAAAAATTGGAAAGGGGTGTAAGTAACAAAAACAAACTAACAAAAATCTGTAGATCTCTGTTATCTTTAATTCAGCTCCTGTGCTTCCCACTGGCCAGTTGGCAGAAGCCCAGTTGACCCTGCTGTTACCACTGACTGACCCATTTTGACCCTGAGGTTACCTTGGGTTACAGGTGTTAGATAACAGTCTGGTGTTAATTGGGCATTCTGATAACCCTAGGGTCATAGAGATTAAAAGACAAGGGTGGTTATAAGACTAGACATGCAGACAATCCCCTGGTACATAGGTCACATGACAGTACAGCTGATACAGAGGTCACATGACACTGACCCACAGGGTTATGGCCACTTGACATCTCAGCAGCCTCTTCTTATCTTGACAGTGCACAAGTTATGCAATGGGATAACTGGCTCTGTTCTTTGTGAAGATGAATAACGTTGATTTTCAACTTTAAAGCAAGTTAGGATTTTTCAATGAAAGTTTGTATAATAATTAAAGATAAAAAAAACACTCAAACTAACAGGTTGTTTATATTGTTTTCAAGTTTTAATTTATCTTTCTGAAGCAAATTCAGATTTGTCAATTTAGTAATAGACAACTATGATAGATGACAGCGTTTACTACAAATAGACAAAAACAAAAGCATTGTATAGATGTCTTAATTTGCTGTAAAGCTTTTAAAGAGATGCTCACATCCATGCTTTTAGAGGCTTGGCATAATAAAATGACACGAAAATGTTCAAAAAGCTGAACTTTCTTCGTGAGAAATTTCAAACAAAAATATATGCTGGGTTTTGCAATTATTGAAGGAGGCTTTCTTCAAAGCTCCTGGTTGTTAAATTGAAAATGTATTTGTTTGGGCAGGTTGTGAGGGTCAAACATTCATAACTATGACATTTACATTACGTTATTTTCATGAAACTTGTCACAATGATTACCACACAATGAAGATATGTTGCATGCATATAACACTCATACCAGAATATTAAAGATCAGAGTCATTGATGATTAAAGAAAAGAAATAGTCTATCAAAACCTGGTTTTATGACGGCTTACCTTGTTACTTGTTTGGATTGGTCAAATTACTTGTTTGGATTGGTCTAATTTCTAAGCAAGTTAGGCCATTGAGTGGCTTCGTTAAATTTCTGAATGGCATTAATAAATTTGACACAAAAGTCTGAAAGAAATAAAGAAAACCCGGATGGAGCACACTTGTTTAACTTGCTTAATGTCTTCTACACTTGCTCTAATGAACTTTAGGTATTACCTCTTCACTGTGATCATGTTATAATGTTTTATTTGACATGTCAAGTATGATTAAAGTAATTTGTAAGTAGAGGAAAGTTTGGCCAAATTTTTCAAATTATTCTTTGAAAAGTGTTCCTCGCTGTAAATAGTGGCTGTTAACAGCATGGTACATCACCCACACAGGCACTTCTGCAATGTCAGGTAATTATCTAACAGGATTGTAATGGTGTGGAACCTGGCATGTTCCCCTGTAGTGATCCACAGCTAGACCTGAGAGCCTGACCTTGTAACCTCTCATGGCCCCTGTAGGACCATCTGATTGGCTGGCGTATCAAAACATGTGGTTTTTATTTATGTTGTGATTACATCACAGTTTGCATAACTAGCTGCAGCAGCCCTTAATGGCCCTTTAACAGTGAAACCCCAAGGAGTTGTTAACCTCTAGGAAAAGATTGGATGAGAGAGAGAGAGAGATGGTTAGAGAGAGAGGACAGGTGACCTTCATGGACCTGATATGTCAAATATGACCCCTTAATTTTAATAGATCAGCTGGAGCTAAGTTTGAAAAGGTCATGACACATTTTTCTTTCAAATTAGGTTTTTCTATACATTTATTGGTGTAGGTCTGGGAACCATATCTAGCTACTTACTATACACCTACGTGTTCTTAGTATTTAAAGCAATAATAAAACTCATATAAAAAATAGATTTATATTAGTATGTGGTTTTTAAACACTAACATGCTATTTTTAACACTAAAGTGGTAGTTAAACCTACACACCTTGCTGATGCACATTGACAGCCTCTGATGAAGAGAGCAAATGCCTTGAAGCAAAATCATATACTCTAGTTTGATTAAGCTAGTATAGTAATATCACCAGCATACAACAAAGCAATGCACATATATACTGTTTTCATAGAAAAGTAATCCTGTTTCCAAGCTAAATTGTATGACATGTTTGTAGAGGGCTTTAAATTAAAGCCCATCATATTAATGGCATCTGATTTTCTAGTTTTTATGAAGCTTTCTTTAAAATGTGAGAGATGAGTGCTTTAAACTATTTAAATCCAATTGAAACTAATGGCCACAAATTGCAGCCAAACAGTCTTTGGAGATGAACACTTGAAATTGCTGTTAGCACAAAATTGATGTCTAAGATGCTCAGAACTTTCAAATAAAACAACTCTCTGACATATTTATGACTGTGAAGTTGTCTTTAACCAGCCGATTTGCTAGATTTCACAGAATCTTCTAGTACCTACCCTGTCAGCTAAAATTACCATTCCTACTATCTGTAGATCCCCTTTAGTGCAAGCTTCAAATGAACTTTGACTTGTGCATCAGAGGCTTTGGGCCAACAAAAGGTAATATCATTAGACATGTTTTATCTAGGGGTATCCAAGATGGCCGATAACCTGATGCACATCTCCCCTGTGTGTTTGACCATCATTGTCACTGTAGATAAATGTTGTTTGATGGCTGCTCCAGGAACTCACAGGATGGTCAAATCTGTGGGAAATGGTAAAACCATATCTACCAAACTAGCCATATGTGTCTGTATGTGAGGGATAAAGTGTATATCAGCATCTGGCCAGTGGTCATCAGTTTGAACTTTAAAGGAAGTGAATCTGTTTTAGTTCTATATGATTGTGCAAATCTTGCAAATAATTAGTATCACATGGCTTTTTTTTTTTTGTTGTCTTGGACAGTCTGCTCAGCATTTAAATGCTCTAAGATTTTTGGCACCAAATTTGATAAAGATCTCTGGTAAAAGTCACTTTATGAAATAACTTGACTTAATAGGAAAATGTGTCAATTACACATATGGCATCTTCACATCTGATTCAGACTTATTCACTATTTAGTCACTATTTTCAGCATCATTTTTTGGAATTTTAAAATTTTGTATCTCATAATGACAAAAAAGATTAAAGTGCTTCAATGACATTAATCAAAATCTTCTTTCATATAACACAATTTTAGCTTGCCTGATAATTGTTATAATTATAGAAAATTTATGATTGGGATAAAAGGTGTTTTAATACTGTACATATATGACTTTGACATGATATATGTTACATCTTACATTTTCACTTTTCTTATTAACATTGGCAGATACTTCGATCAACTAATGGAAAGTTACTTGAAAGAAACTTTTTTCAAGCTAAAAACTTTAAAGACAATTGAAAGTCTTTTATATTACTCTGACTGTATGTGGGTTTCAAGAATTTGAAATGATTTTTCTAGCTAAGAATGTAAGTATCAGAACAGAAACTCAAAAGTTGACTGCCAACCTTTAATTGTTCCATCAACAAAAAAGTTTACTGTTAGATGAGTTTTGCACATTTTTGCTGATCTCTTTATTTTCCCCTCCAGCCATGATTAATAGTGTCCCTAGCTGGCCCCTTAGTCCGGATGGTAAATTGGAATGTAAGGTCAGCCCAGGTGGACTGGAACATGTAAACAGTGGCAGAAATGGGAAAACTGTAGTTTTGACAAGTCAGTTTAATTAATTTATGGTTATTGTATTTCCACAGTGTGAGATGGGAAAAACTTCTGCTTCTGCTGCTGGCTCTTTGGGAAAGGTTTAATTTTCTGACAGCTGAAATGATAACGGATTTTCAATAACTGTTTGTGGGAAGGGAGATGTTTCTTAGTTAAAGATGAAGGATATAGAGATGTTACTTGATGGATAGGGTTTCTTTGAATGTTGTCAAAACAAATGTTTCTTATCAGTGTTGTATTTAGTTACCATAAAATGTTTCTTCTAAACTTACTATTCTGATGAATGTTGTTGTTATTGGAATACAAATTACATATAATGTACATTTACCTCTCTTTGATGGCTAGAAAGACTTCCAATATTTTATTTTCAAAAAGGCAGATTATTATATTGTTATTAATTTTTCACCAATTATTGTCGGGGTCTTCTGGTAATTTAAAGTAGCTATCTGAAGCCCTTGATCCCATCTTGTATGATATTGTGAATTGGTCAGTGCTGTATGTGTTACAGAATAATAAGGAGTTTGACAAGAAAAATTTCATTTAAACTATGGTATATTAAATCATTGTACTAGAATTATGTCTGCTCAATACATTGGTTTATTAAGTAGTTTCAAATGCTCAAATCAAGTTTTAATAATTTTGTAAAAAAACAGAAGTTCTGTTATCTTTAACAATTTAAGGTCTATATATTATAAGTGGTTTAGTTTAGGTTAAACTTATTTATTTTAGCTTGATTATGTTAAAAGCCTGTGAGTAGAACCAGTACTTGGTGTCAACAAATGAAGGTCAGGAGAAAGGCCTCCTTTGGGTATTGAACCCGCAACCTCTTGGACACAAGGTGGACACCATATCCACTATGCCATGGGGCCCCTCAATATAAGTGGTTTGACTCATCATTGAAATACTGATATACACTTTTTGGCAGTAGGTACCCCAAAGTACTGATATTTTGCAATTATTTTTATACAGACTCAAATGGCATAAGTTATGAAATGAAACAATTTGAAGTTTTTTCATTATTTTCATTTTGATGTTGTGTTGAAATTTTACATAAATTGTGATGTTGTTTTCTAAGAATTTTATAATTTTACTGTAAGAGACCTTTTCTTGTTTAATATCTCATACCTTATAACAGTAGTGCAGTTATTTGTAGACTCGGACAAGTGTCTTGTCTTCATTGGACAGAGATGCATGCTAACTGAATTATAAGTAATTATAAGGCATGCATTCTCTCCTGAAGTACTGAAACAGTTGAGGGATCAAGCTAAAGTCTGTGGCTTCATCACAGTTTAATTGCTGTAAATGGTTTCCTAATTACTCAATGGTCATTATATTTGTTCATTGTCCTGATGCTAATAAAACAGCAATTAACTGATTTAAAAACAAAAACCAGTAGATATCAAACAGGGCAGTGGTAGAATGCTGAGGGCAAACCCACATGCATTCATGAACTTTGAATGAGTCTCAGAGAGTCATTTGTCTTCTCTTGGAGTGCTTGGTCCATGTGGTGTGTTTACAAGATTTGATCCTATCTCAAATTAACTCTGACAAAAACCCATTCCAGCTAAGATGGGGCGGTTATTGATAGGAATTTTATTTCCATTTTACCCCCCTGTTTTACCAAGGTTCTAAGCAGAGGGTCTCTCTTTATCCTTTACTTGATTGCAAAATATTCCATCAAATAAATTCTTGATAACAGTTATTTATTGCCACTCACAGGTACATGGAGATCACAGCAGAGTAGTAGTAAGAGTAATGGGGTCTCAAATCTATAGTAAGGGTGTTGCCTGGCCCCTTATAGGGTACAGAACAGCATTGAAACTGCATTCTTCATTTCAGTTTTATGTCTGATTGAATATATTTCCATTAAGGATCTTGATAGCATTATGCTAACAACTTTTGTATTTGAAATAGCAAGCTATATGTCAAGACATCAGGTAAAAATTCTTTTTGACAATTTTGTGGTGATATATTCTTGCTGGGTTTTAAAAACATTTCTAGTCTGACCTTGAGGCAAACATTTGTATTTACCAGTACTGTATAAATGAAAATATTTTCTTAGTTTAAAATTTCATTGGAAGACATTGCTCAGAAACATACAATTGAAAATCATAAAAGCAGATATGTTTGCTTCCAATCACTAGGTAGATATTTCAAAGGTGAAGGTCATATTATTATAAGGTAAAATAAGGAAGAGATGATATATAAAGCACCTTTGAACGTATGTTCCATATGAAAAGGGTGCTATAGAAATGTGGTAAAAAAAAAAATGAATCACCTCTTTAACCATGTATTATGAGTATTATGAGTATTATAATGTAAGGATTTGAATGTCTGAATGGAAATTAATAAATGTCTCATTAATAATAAAATCAAATATTTTTTTTTTGTGTGCAAGGTTTTACCTGAAAGGTCAAGGTTGTAAAACATTGAAAGGAAAGTAAGTATAGATTGCTTCATGTGTCATGCAAAACTCAAGGGGATGTCGTTCAATGAAGAGGCATTCTATTTGCAAGATATTGATATAGTGGTCAATTGGGAGAGCCTCCTTAATTTAACCTCAGGGAGTGATTCCTCAGTGATGTGGAATTAATTACTTTCAGAGAGTTCAGCTGGTGCATACACCTGTATGTTAAATAGTTCTTGGAATCTGAGCACTGATTCAGCCATTGGGCATTGAGATACTTGGACGATCATTTTTACTTCCTCAGTTTTATTACTATGGGGTCAAGAGTCAATATAAATATTTTGTTATTGTTACTCTTTTTCCAAGACTTTCATTGTAAATCAAAGTTGTCTATTAGCCTAATGAGTTGTTTTTGTTATTTTTAACTGGCATCTCCTCAAGTGAATGACACTTTTAATTATCATTGCATGTAAGAGATGGGTGGCAAGTAAAACAATTACCAAGGTTTTGTTTGTATTTCTATCTGTATTTTAAGATACACAGACACAGCAACTTTCTTTGTGGAGGAAGACCGGCCCAAGGTGTCCCTGGGTAGAACCACCGACCTTCCACACCCTAGCTGGACAGCTTAGCTACCCCACATGAAAGACTGATTGAACCCACAACCAAACAGGGGTGAATGGCAAAGTCAATGACTCTTAGCCACTGAACCATGGTGGCCCAAACCCAGCAGATGTGGCCAGACTGGGGTTTAAACTCACAACTCCTGGACTTGGTAGACAATTAAAGATGTTTAACCTGACTAAGTACCTCTAATTTTCTGTAAATTTACACTGAGTATAGAAGATTGTAACCTATATAAGTTCATAAGTTTTGAAAGTTTATATGACATGTGAATGCTTTAATGTGACTTATAAATGATATTAATTGCTTGTTTCAAGTAGCTGAACAGTTTTCATTTGGCAGTCTTATAGTTATGGTTAATGAATTGAACTTGATGGGAGTTTAAAATGTCAAAGGTAATTTTATGCAATTATTTTTCAGTAATTGATAAGAGTCCCTATTGTCACTGTGATGTTCATCATGTGGTTGAGTCATTAGACATACATTTTTATAGAAAATTCTTTTAAAGGCTCTTCACAGGCCAAAATAGTTTTTTCTTCTTCATATATTTGGTTTATTGTATGAGAAATCTTATGACGAAAATTGGCCACCATATCTGTTATTTTGTCAGGAAATTAAGGTATTATATTCAAATGGATTGCACATGGTTGAGCCAGTTCTAAATACAAATGTTCATACAGCTGTGTAATTCTTCTTTTTATAAATTAAAGAAACTGTGTAGAGTGAGCCCATTTTACATTTTGCTTGACTAAGTATTACAGAAACAATCTTTGACCTATGAAAACATATAAAATAAGACCAGTGTAGATAAGAATACATGTACTATAACTGATAGTGGTTATGGACAAAAGATGGACATGTTTTAGGTCCCTCTCTAAAACAACATTTAAAACAGGTTTGAATCTTTAATACAGTATAAATATGTGGTTCAAACAACCTCTCTACAATAACCACATTTAATGTTTGAATTCCCTCTTTGAAAAAAATATTTCAAACAAGTTTGAATCTTCAATACAGTGTACATGACTGTGTGGTACAACAATCTCTCTATAATGACCAGAAAAAAATAAATTTTCCCCCAAAGCCGGTTGGTTCAGGAAGGTTTCACTGTATAGTAATTGTTTTAAAAGTTGATCATAGTTTTAAGATTCTCTACACATATGACAAAACCTGTAAGTATTATTGTCAGTGTCATACAATTGATGATCTACATATTACGACAGCCCTGGTCATAATTAACAATGTGGTTCTGGTGAGAATGATTGTGGGAGGACTCCACAATGTCATTATTATAATCATGTTAAAGGCCTTACACAGCTGAAATTTTAATGTAGACTCTTCCATCTTTCCCAAATGATTGGTCCATTGATACTTGTAGGGGGATTTTCCTGTTAAAAGATTCTTCTAATATAAATATTTATAATATAAATATATATTTGTAAACACATCATATGACTCCTATATTAGCTGCTAGTGTTTATAAATTGATTACTACTTGAGGGGAAGTTTTTTTGTCTGATATATTTTAAAGGACAGTGACCTTTTCCAAAATAAAAGCTTTGCTGGTCCATTATAATACTTAGAGGAATATTTTGTAGAAATCACAAAATAACAGGACAGATTGGTTTGGGTAAATAACATATATTAATCACCACCTCAGTTCCGTCAACACCATTCAAGCTTTCTAATGAAGCCTTTAATATGAAAATCTAGGAATTTAAACTTGTTATTCAAAAATAGTGGTAAACCACAGTCTTAATTATTCCTCCTCCTTATGATACAGAGCCATACATTGCTTGTTCTGTCAATCATCCAGCTAGTTTCCTTTGTACTATGATAGATCTTTGAATATGCTTGTTAAAAATGTGTCAGATTTCACATAAAAATACATTTATATGGAGGTCAAAGATTCAAGTTTTGTTTTCAGTGTATATAAACTTACAATGGAAAACTTTTGCCTGGTGTTTTGAAATGATTTGCCACTGTGATGACATAGTATCACCTTAATAAGGCATTGTGTCACATCTATAAGGACAAGTTATATCATATAAAGTGATGGTTTAATTGACATCACTACATCATATTTATTTGCCTTCGAAAAGGCAGTATCTGATAATGTTATTCCCCCCCCCCCCCCACACCGACTTGGAGACATATTGTTTTTGCCCTGCCCTACCATCTATCCATCCATACTTCCACCTGTCTGTCCTTCTGTCCATCAAACTTGCTCTCTGCTCATTATCTTGAGTTCAATATTTTACCCACAGTGCTTAATCTTCATCAAGGTCACTTAGGGGCTTAAAAGGTCAAATTGGCTTCCACTGATAACTGGAGTTTTATATAACACAATCATGGTCTACTATTGAGTAGATGATCCCTGTGGATTTGAGGTAATTGGCAGAAAGGTCAAGGTCACAGGGGTCAAAAAAGTCAAATTGGTTTTCGGCCCAAAAACCCATAGTTTTTAAACTTCATGGAATGAATGGATTTATCAAGTGGATAATCCCTTATGTTTTTGGGATTACTAGGTCAAAAGTCAAGATCTCTTGGGTTTGAAAGGTCAACTTGGTTTCAGCTTATCAACTACAGTTCTATTTCATGCAGTCTTCAAACATCACAGGATGATAGGATTTATTGGGTTCATGATCCCTATTGTAATTGGGGTAACAGGGTGAAAGGTCAAGGTCACAGAGACATAAAAAGGTCAAATTGGTTTTTGCTCAATACTTGGGGGTTCTTTATAATCCAGAGTCTTTGTAACTTTATAGGATGATAGGACCTGTCCAGTAGATGTTACTAATATTTTTGGGTCAAAGGTCAAAGTCACAGGGGCGTGTAAAGTCAAAGTGTTTTTAGTCACTTTTTTTTCTCTTCTCTAAATTTTTTATTAATGATTTTTGTTCCGTGACTGAACATTGTGGAGACATGTGTTGTTGTTTTCTCAAAAAGCATCTCTGTTAAATGTACCTGTAAGAAGAAGACTATCTAATAATTGTTTAATTTGTCTAGTTAAAAATGAGATTTGCATTTGTAGGTTACTGTTTACCAAAAAGGATTATGTCTCTGAGTTAAGGCATTATGAATTAAAGAATATTTACGTGTAAGAAGGCCTGATAATGACAATGTTTGATAATTTAAAAGCAATTAAGGGGAATCACTATTCAGAAATTCAAGAACTGTTTGAAGTTCAAGATTACTGATGTTGAACACTACCTCTAATTACATTGCTACACAGGGAGGTGTTATATTCTCCATTGGACTTGAATCGCAGGTTGGTATAAAAAATGAATAATGAACAGATCATCTCAATTATGGGCCTTATATCAATAAATCAGAAGGGTTTCATGATATTTCTGTAAGGGATATTCACAATTAAGAGTTACTGTCCACTTAGTCCTATTAATCTTGGTGGATACACTTTCTGTTTTCATGGAAAAAATGATGTATCATCTTTTCACAGAGAATTTGAGTATATTGTGTAAATTGAGAAACTTCTGTGATCTGCTTTTATCTCTTACAATTTGAGAGAAATAAACTTTGAATTATGGCCCATCAAAATGGTTTCCATGGTGGCAGTGTTACAAATTATTTTGTCTCTGAGGAAACTGACCTGAGGTTGTAAAAAGTTGGCAGCTGATCTCATTCTAGGGTAGCCCTTGGTTAATTCAGTCTTCAAAACTGGATTTTCATTAGACCAAACTGTTCTTTGAAGCCAAGAGCCACGATTGGGATCTTTACCAGGACCTTCATGGCACACACAATACAGGTCTTATCCATGAAACAGACTGGAAAGCTTCTAATGTTTATAAGCTAAAAGATTTCTTGTTATCAAGCTAAACTGTAAAATATTGAAATTATTCTAAGCTTAATATATACTAGGATTGGCTGTTATATATATGTGTGTGCCTTGACTTGTTGGTTAAAATGACAACATCAGTCTCTTCCCTTTCCTCACCATAATGGATTGAAGCCCATCTGGGTGTGAAATTATAAAACAGTTTTGAGAATGGACAATTTTTCATGCTCAATAATTCAGGCATTTCATTAATTGAAATTTAACATGTGATGCCACTAGAGCACACCACAATTGCAGATTACTGAGAATGAGTCCATTCTCAAGACAGTTTTATAAGCTTGAACCTTGCATGGTGTTGCAGTATATGATTTGGAAGCTTCTGTTGACAGTCACATGATCTGTTCTTCAAACCAGATTAGGTGTTTTTACTGTTGAATTTTTACTAGCAGTTTACAAATGTACTATTTGATATCAAAATGAAAGTCATTAATATAAAATACAGGACAGAATCATTCTATTTCAGACAGAAATAAACTTTTATCAGTTACTAAGCATTTATAGCAACTGGTTATACCTGAATCAGCTAAAAATGCCTTTATTGTATTGTGCTAGAAACCCCTAGACAGTATTTTCTTTTGCAATTTCCTGTCACCAGTCAACGAGAATTGATCACCCACAAATTAGCATTGACAAAATGTATGGTGGGAGATGTTAAAAGTCAGTGTTTTGATTCAATGTCTCCTATCAGACCTTTACTTAATTGAAAGACAGGGATTAGGATTGAAGCTTGGCGTTGCTTATTTAACCGATGGCAAAATGTCACTTATTTCAGTCCCTGCTTGACGCATGACTTTTGGACCCTAAACACACTAGGGTATTACAAGAGCTTAAGATACCCCTGATCACCTTTAAAAAGGGAATTATGTGGCTAAGTGGTACCGTTAAGCCTCTTTTTAAGGCCAATATTGAAACTAATACTTATTGATGGTGAATAAATATTTTGTGGAGACTTAGTGAAATGTTTTTAGTATAAATTGAATAAAAGCTTGTATACTGGCTATGCATAGTGAAGGGATGATTATAATGTCATTAAAGTTGAATTACACTGAGCCACCCAGACCACGCTGACATATGTCATTGCAGATTAGAGAGGTAACAACTCGGTGCATGTCACAGTATACTGACATATGCCAATATACATAGAAACAGCAATAGATGAATAAAAATATATATAAATAGGACAGATTGATACTTGAAATATATTTATATCACACAACAACAACATTGTGTATAGTATCTAATAAAATGAAATAGTTCATTGTTTCATGGACCTGTCAGTTTAGGGGATTTGTTACAATATTACTCATATCTATTCACTTTCTGCTTTACCTAAATAAAACATGAAAAAATATATATAGATAAATAATCAATTCTTATCATGTAGTTATGACTGCAAATATAGGTTAAACATGACTGTGTTAGGTAGGAGTGATTTATTTAGGTACAATCAGTAATCAAGATGACTAGTTAATCAAAGTCCAGCACTTACCAGCACCTTTGAAAGAAGCTGACATTTCTGTGGTCTGAGGAGACATATCCATAATAAAAGTAATATAAAGACTTGAAGCTGTAACAAAGTAACAAGCTTAAAGGTTAGTTAATTGGTAAAGTGTAAGCTTGGGGTGTGGGAGGCCATGGGTTTGATCTCTGACTGGGTCAAACCAAAGACCTTAAAATTGGTAGTAATGCTTTTCCTCCTTTTTCAGGATTTAGGGCTAGCATTAGGACTGGTTTGTTGGTGTCAGGATAAAGTGACCGACCAGGGTTCAGCCCCAATGTGAATAAGTGCTTAAATACACTGGTCACATAAAAGAAGCAGACTGGGTTATACAGAAGAGTTCTCTGTATCTATGGCACTAGTTGGCAAAAAGTGAGGTTAATGATGTAAACCAACATACGTTCCCATGACCTGCTAAGAAAAAAAAAAAATTAAAATCAGCTGTAAAATATTGTAATATTTTACGCAATTGCACAGAAACAGTATATATGTGAGACTTATTAGTGCTATATAGAAACTTACATAGGTTATCGAAACACCCACACTTTAAAAACTCATATCAGGAGATGACAAACCAAATGTTTACATTGATGTTAATATTTCATCATAATTATGGGTCTGCAGGGATTTGAACCTGCTACTTCTACAACTTTAGCTGGATAGCAGTAAGCACTGCAGCACTGTGTTAGGCTCATATTGATAGCAGTAAGCACTGCACCACTGGATAAGGCTCATATGGAGAACAGTAAGCACTGCACTACTGAAAAAGGCTCATATGGATGGCAGTAAGCACTGCACCACTGAATTAGGCTCATATTGATAGCAGTAAGCACTGAACCACTGGATTAGGCTCATATGGATAGCAGTAAGCACTGTACCACTGGATAAGGCTCATATGGAGAGCAGTAAGCACTGCACAACTGAATTAGACTCATAATGATAGCAGTAAGCACTGTACCACTGGATAAGGCTCATATGGATAGCAGTCAGCACTGCACCACTGGATAAGGCTCATATGGAGAGCAGTAAGCACTGCACCACTGGATTAGGCTCATATGTAGAGCAGTAAGCACTGCACTGGATTAGGCTCATATGGAGAGCAGTAAGCACTGCACCACTGGATTAGGCTCATATGGAGAGCAGTAAGCACTGCACCACTGGATTAGGCTCATATGTAGAGCAGTAAGCACTGCACTGGATTAGGCTCATATGGAGCAGTAAGCACTGCACCACTGGATTAGGCTCATATGGAGAGCAGTAAGCACTGCACCAATGGATTAGGCTCATATGGAGAGCAGTAAGCACTGCACCACTGGATTAGGCTCATATGGAGAGCAGTAAGCACTGCACCACTGTATTAGGCTCATATGGATGGCAGTAAGCACTGCACCACTGGATTAGGCTCATATGGATGGCAGTAAGCACTGAACCCCTGGATAAGGCTCATATGGATGGCAGTAAGCACTGCACCACTGTATTAGGCTCATATGGATGGCAGTAAGCACTGCACCACTGTATTAGGCTCATATTGATAGCAGTAAGCACTGCAGCACTGGATTAGGCTCATATGGATAGCAGTAAGCACTGAACCACTGGATAAGGCTCATATGGATAGCAGTAAGCACTGCACCACTGGATTAGGCTCATACAAGCAGCTGGTGGATGTTGTTATTAGAAATAATAATAAGCAATACATCTGTTATCAGATGATGTATAAAAATGGCTGATAATGTCACATACAATCTTTTTATAAATAATATTAGTGTAGAACATACTGTAAATGCTTGTTGGATGACTTTGTAATGAAAATAAATTTTGCAAATCATCTAGAATGATAAAATAAATTGTATTTCAGATTGCAATCTGATTGCATTTCTTGCTTTCAAAGGTTTCATTAAAACTATCTTTGTACCATGGATGGTAACACTCAACTGAATAGAATTTAATTTCAACTGAGAGAAGTGGCAACATTACCGGTTTTATAGATATGATAATGGTCTACAAATTGGTTCTCTGTTTACATTCAGAACTGTAAATTGTTAATTTGCTGACTCGAAAAAGGAAGATCCCACAAGTCATTTAACAATTGGTCGGAAGAGAACAGATAGTTTATTGGCTTGCTCATTCAACAGTTTATTTAACAGTGTAGAATTATAAATGACATTAGAATGAGACTGTCTGTCTATCTGTCTGTCTGTCTGTCTGTCTGTCTCTCTCTCTCTCTCTCTCTCTATGTATCTCTCATACCACATATAGAAGTTAATTGTATGTTGAAACTTTTGCAGGAGATAATATTGTGTGAACTTAAACTGTACATATTACTGTGGCATTTTGACAGTGCTTTCATAGTTATTGCCCCTCATAATAAATGCCTCAGGACAAATGGTAGAACTGTTTGTCTGTCCATCAGTAAACAATGTCTCTGTAAAGCTAGCGATCTTCACAGACATGTCAATGACATTAATTGGTGCAATAGGTCAAATAACTTGTACCCAATCCTATAATGTAACTATAACAATAAAATATGATCATAGAGGTGCTAGACATCAGCAGCTTTACTAAAATGAAAAAGACAGCTGCAACCTGCATGAACTCTATTTAAAACAGGTAATGTACAAGAAAAACAATGAATTTATCAAGAAGGTTAACTTTTGACCTCTATTTGTGGCCTTGACCTTTGCTAAAGTAACCATTAAGATCTCATTCTCCCTTTAGAAAGCCCTTTCAGAACATGTTATTTTTAAAGCCCTTTCCTAACAAGTT
>JAULCC010077632.1:0-14575 GCA_032358795.1 Nuttallia obscurata | reverse complement strand
ACAAACCTAGACAAAATGAAACAATTGTCTTTTCAAATCATCATGATTGAATTCTGAAGAGTTTGGATGAGATTATCTTATCTCTATTATATAATGACTTTAATTATCAAAGCTTATCTATATGTGCATGAAAGACCATATAAATGTTGTTTCAGAAGTATACGTTCTTGCTTCTTTTTTTATCAGTCTCAATCATGATCTATCACTTATATCTGACAACTCTCTATCTTGATACAAAAGTCAAGAAAATCAGATTTGTTGAACACGTGGTAAAACAATGGTCTTTATAATAACACAATTATTCATAAACTTATTGACGCAAACCAGTTTGTTATTTGATTACGTACGATGTCAGAAAATGTTTCATGAAAAGACCAATTCACTAATATTTTTCGATGTAATTTTATCAGAAACCGCATCCTATACATACATCTTAAGCCTCTACATTACCCTACAAGTTTATCAACCCAATTTTAATCGTCAACAAATGAAGATACTAAAGACCGTCACGGAATTATACACAAGTTAATTCCGTGAGACCGTCAATATGTTATTCAATATCAGTGTATTTTTCCAAGGGAAGTCACTCTGTCCGACTTCTGGAAACGTTTTTCAAAGTCGAAAGCGAACAGTACATGTTCACTTTTGTTGATAAATATGGTTTTAAAATAATGCCGAAGAAATAATTTTCATTGATAGAAACTAAATAAGCACAAAGAGTGAACCTTTTGTGTGACCGCATAATTAAAGTATAGCATAAAACCGCGGGTCCAGGACGAAACTGGGGCGATATACGCAACGGATGTCGGGAACCTCTAAATCTGACAGATGGCGTGAGTAGCTAACACCTGTTAATTGATTATCGACGTGTGCAATATTTGTGTCAGATTAATTGGCATGCTAGTTTCGTTGATTGGATTATCAACTGATTACCCACCAGACAGCTAAGACGGGGATTTTATGGCTGTCCGGCGGGCACAACTTGTAAAACTTTAGCTGTCCAACACTGAAAACTGGCTGCCCGCGGGCGCCGGGCAAAGGATTTGTCGTACCCTGATACTAGTGTTGAAAGAGTTCAAGTTACATGACTGATTCAAGAGGTTAAGGTCTGGGGTAAATTCTTGTCAATGATTACTGACCACAGATAAGTAGAGATAAAATTGCAAGTAAGTTTTTCATTTTGCCAGTGAAAAAAATTCCAACCTGCAAAATCCTGCCAGTGAGTAAATATGCTAAATTCTGTCCCTGTATAGTCTAACTACTATAAGTTTGATGAAGATCGGAAAACAAATGGAGATTATATCACATAAACAAGCTGAATTAAAGCAATTTTGACAATTTCAAGGGCCATAATCCACTTGTGCATTGGTGGATATGGCTGATTTTCAAATGGAACTGAGCTCTCATTAATATCTCTCATTAATATCTATCTATTGTATAAGTTAGGTGAAGATTAAAAAGAAGTGGAGACTTTATTGTGTAAACAAGCTGTAAAATAGCAATTTTGACAAGCAATTTTGACAGTTTCTAGGGCAGTGATCTGGAAAGAATTTTCGTTAATGGGACAATGGCCCCTTCTGAAGCAAAACCAATGTGACATTTTCAAAACGTATACATGTGACATTTTCAAAATTCAATGATTGGATTAATCTTTCTACAGTAAAATATGTATAAGATCAATGTTCTAACAGTTATGGTGTCAATGGATGAAGCTTAAGCTTTGGGTCTAAAGAGCCATCATAGATTCTTACTTTTGAATATATAGTGATCATACTGATGTCACATGCCATAAAATAATAAAAGAAACAGTTTGCTTCTCCCCGGGCACTCTCAATAGTTTGTATCTTATATCTTTAATTACTATTCAAACAACAGCACTGAAATATACCTGAATAGTATCAGTTACAACTGCATCTGTTTCTCACTATATGTGTAACCAAGTTACTACTGAACCAATTATATGTAAATAAAAACTGATTAAATCGTTAGAGAATACTTCTGATATACTTCTATAAAGTAAATACAAACACGGGTTCTATAAATAAATCGGCTTTCTTTTAAATCTGCTTACGGCTTATAGAGTAAAATGTGGTGGGTGGGGTAAGTTTAATGATTTCTGTATTGTTTTTAAAAAAATGAAATCACAAAACTAATTAGCGCTAAGAATTTATTATAATGGTATTCAGGTGTGTAAATGATACATTTGGAAGCATTAATGTACTTAATTCAATTCAAGCGGACAGTTTATATTGGCGATTCCATCACAATTTTAATGACTGAATCTAGTAGGTGCTCGCGATTCGTTATTTTCGGAAAAGATCAGTAATGATACAGATTTTATCGAGAATATGAATGGGAGTATAATTATTATTACTAAATTGATGTTTATAAACAATCATTTCATTTCAATAGCAAATATTTATCGTTAATTTTATTGTAGATTTTTGCTGTCGGCAAATTTAAAATGGTGGCTGTTATGTTCTACTTTCGTTTCGAAACCAATTTCCAACTTTAATAATGAATAAATGATATCAATGCTACTTGTATTTATCGTTAATTTTATCATTGATGACAGGAAACAAGTGACATCTACGCAGATAAAATAAAGCATTCGTACCTGTTTATTGTTTACTCAAATTGGAAAGTGACATGGGTGCTTCGGATGCGGAAAACAATGTGAAATTTTTATTTTTAATGTGACTATGGCGCATGCCATTCCCAGTCACTGCTAGGGTCATAATTCAGTAGTGTGCATGGGCAGATCAAGATGGTTTCACAAGGAACTGGGCTCTCATTGATATCTTCCTAATGTTTAAGTTTTGTCAAGCTCAGAAAAGAAATGGAGACTCTGTCGGATAAACAAGCTTTATTATAGCAATTTTGACAATTTCAAGGGCCATAATCTAGTCATGCCTGGGCCGATCTGGATGATTTTCGAAAGGAACAGAGCTCCCATGGATATCTAACTACAGTATAAGTTGGTACCGCCCGGTTAGCTCAAGTAGTAGAGCGTCCGCTTTCGGTACAGGAGGCTGCGGGTTCTATCCCCGACCGGGTCATACCAAAGATTTTATAAATGACAGTAATGGCTTCCCTCCCTGACGCTCAGGATTTAGGGTTAGCATTACAACTGGTTTGTCGGTGTCAGGATAAAGTGACCGGCCGGGGTTCAGCCCCCCACGTGTATCAGTGCTATACACTGGGCACATTAAAGAACAATAGTTCTCTACAGAAGATTTCTGTGTATCCGCTTCCCTCTCTCTGGGACTTCCATTAGCCCTATCTGGCAGAAAGTGATGTTAATCAAACAAACAGTATAAGTTTGATTAAGATATAATCAAAACTGAAGACTTTATCGCGTAAACAAACAATAGATTACGGACCCACACACATATGGAAAAAGGACACCACGTCATGACATATGCTCTCCTGGCCTTTGGCCAGTAGTGCTAATAATTAGCTGTACGTACACAGAATTTGATTTACAGAAAGTATATGCTGGATTTTTTTTTAATGCATATGTATGCTTATTAATACCCATCCTATATGGAGCTGTTTTTTAAATAGATAATAAATAGGTTAATGGCAAAAGCACACTAAATGAAATCAATATATAGTATAATTTCATAAAAGGGTACAAAAAAGTCATACAACACCCAGTTAGCTGAGTGTATTGTCAATATTGTCACAAGGGCCTGTGGGTAACAGCTATTTAATACTTTCTCTAGACACCCGAATCAAATTTTTGCCGTGTACAAGAATACTTACGGACAGTCTGTGGTTAATTCCTCCCTTGTGCGAATCTGAACCGGTGCGAATTGTTCTACTTTATCATCATAATTACAGAAACACTTTGTTATTTTCTCGTCTAGTGTATGAACAAGATCTTGTAATGAACCGGAGAAAGTTTCACCCACTCCAAAGTTATCAGCGGAAGATGAATCCGATTTTTCACTTGTATCTTTATCACAATCCTCTGTTTTGTTATTTTCACCGTTTGTGCCAGTTTGAAAGTCGTTAAAATCGTTCCATTCCTCCGTTTCAAAGCTTGCGAGCGGAGCCTGAAACTGTAACTCCGCCATGTTTTCACAACCCCGCATGGTATGACCTTGACCTTGTTAATATATTGCTTGAGTCACAGGCACCTGAGTCAGTTGATCGCTGTGGTCTGTCTTAGTCGAGGGGTTTAAATAATTGGATTTGGTGCTGTTTGGCTTTTATTCAGCTCGACTTATATGATAAAACCTACAATGATGAAGAATGAAAGTATTTAATAAATCTGCGAGGAATTGTGTATGAAGAGAGAGAGAGAGAGAGGTATTTTCCGTCAATTTTGCATACATATGTAAGAGTTATGGCGTATGCTATATCCCGGTACTTTTTGGGTCTCCGGTACTTTTTCCCAGTACTTTTCCCGGTACTTTTTTCGGTAATTTCATATGCACTAAATATGTTTTATTTTTGATTGGAATTGAAATTTCTTGTAGCTTACAAGACGTTATGCCATTTGAAACAACCCCTGTTACAGTTGAATTAAAAGATGGAATTCCGCGAAATAATGAAGAAGAATTGAATGTTTATTGGATATCTGACCTAAATTTAACTATGACCGGTAAAGAAATTTAAAAAAAAACAATTTATGGTTAACTGATAAACATATGCGTGCTACATCAAAAATATTAAGGGAT
Source organism: Nuttallia obscurata (assembly GCA_032358795.1). NCBI lineage: Eukaryota > Metazoa > Mollusca > Bivalvia > Cardiida > Psammobiidae > Nuttallia > Nuttallia obscurata. The sequence continues at coordinate 9,887 of JAULCC010077632.1, read as the reverse complement.
CAGTTTAACATTAATGGGTTTCAAGACACAACTAAAACACCATTTTATCAAGAGAAGTCAAAATCTTGGAATACAGAGTATTTAATCATTTACCACAACAAAAACTTCAATTCCAATCAAAAACAAAACATATTGATGCATATAAAGTTATCGAAAAAAGTACCGGGAAAAAGTACCGGGAGATAGCATACGCAAAGATTGTTTATTTTTACGTCTGACACAATTGGTCTGACACATAGTAATTTTTAAAGCAACATGAGCTACCATAGCTATTATCCGACAAACAAGGCAAACAGCTTTAAGATATACAAGCAGCCATATACAAGAAGGCAACAAAGTCATGGATTGATACAAATTCTTAAGGCACATCTTGAAATCGTGTTTGAATGAGATAATGACATGAGGCTAAATAATGTGTTAAAACATGAAACAGAATCTGTAATTTAAAAATTACATGTTTCTTTGTCCATGCATGTTTATCACATACAGATAACGGTGTAATTTTGAATGGATAGTATAGAATATCTTATTGATAGTTCATATGAAAAGAAAAGCATAATTTATGTTCAAGTAATGAATAAGAAATGAGCAAACCAATTAAACCCTTTTTTATGATATTATGCAGAAATGAATGTTTTAAGCACTTACATGGCAAATAGTAAACATGCTGGCGCTAGTTATCTTAAAGTATACCATTTTTTCGCTAGTGTTACACCGGCTAAAATATCAATATTAAATATAACCTCTGAGCTTAGCTTTTCCCCCCTAAACACATGTACTTCCTACCATAACATATACAAAGTACATTTATAACAATATTTCACTTGTATTGTTAATGGCCAAAGCCAAATAATATTTGCTGCTTATGCCAATAAACTTGAAACTTATAACGATCCCATATTCAATACGTGATTATAATTCAAAATATTATCATCTTGTGTGGTGTTATTGATGAAAATATAATAGATAATGGTAAAATACGTAGTATTGGCATAGAGATGATTGGTGTTTGTGTGTGGAGGGGGATGCCCTCTGAACCCTACTCTGACATTTGCACTTATTACTGTGTCACAGCCCCTTTTTCATTCAAATCAAATTGACGATTTAAAGCATAACTACAAACAGATCCAGGGGAGGAATCAGGATAGAAACGGGGATGGTACATGTGCATGCCCCGCCTAAAAGGCGTCATTCATAGATGATTAAATATAAAAAAAACACAATGTAACGGTCTGAATACAGAACTGTTACATTTAATTTCTATGATTTCAAATATATCCCGCAAGCCATTCCATGATAAACTCTACGCGATAAAACACTTGAACACTGTCTTTCGATTAACAGGCACATCGGTTCTAGCTAGTTCAAATTATTTGTTTTAGCAAGATTATGTTGCAATCCTTTGGCTTGTAGAAAAAAAACTTTCGAGTCCGTTTTACTGGTTAAAACCAGTACTAGGTGTCAAATGAAGGTCACATGAAAGGCCACCTTCGGGACCGGAACCCACAACCTACTGAGCGCAGGGCGGACATCATGATTATACGCTACAGCTTCTTATGACGTAGATCTTATTGTCAATATTTGAAGTGTTAACTTTAAGCCGTCGTCTACTTAAACTGTCGTCTGCCTTGATCTTAAAATTCATCAGAATCGCTCAATATTTTGAGAAACGATTGGCCGAGTGTCAAACAGCTTGGATCCTGATTAGACGCCGAGTTACTCGGTGTATAATCTGGATCCGAGCTGTTTTCAATTTCAGTTTTTACTTAGTAATACACACATTTTTATATCCCTACAGGTCAAAACTTTTGATTTAGATAGTTACCAGAATTCACTATGTTGTGTCTGGCTTTCCAAAATTTTCAAGGGAAACCCATTGATAAGTTATTTGACGATAGTGGCGTAGGCGCCACTGATGTTGAATTAATGTGTGGCGGTCCATAAAATTAGAAAAAATGAACCTCTTGTATCGATGTCTTTGTTTCGTAATATAAGTTGCAGTTGCGTCCTGATGATGTTAATTGTATTCGTGCGTGCTAAATGCATGACACGTTATACCTTTCTGGTTACGTTGTAGCTGATTGGTGTAAATTCTGAAGTGTCAGCAGTATCATTTATATGTTTCCAATACAGTTTCTAGCCTGGAATAAACACACATACATTCTTCGATATATATCTGGATGAATGTTATATACTGTATGCTAATAGAAATAAATTACAAATATTTGTGTATCAAAATACACAACAGAAGTTGATAAGCTGATAACAGCTGATTGTGATAATTAAAACAAAATATATATCTTTTTTCACTAAATCAATGTCAAACAATGTCAATGCTTTTCTTGTGGATTACATTGTTTAAAAAACGACGAGAATGGTTTGTTATTCAATAATGAAGTACGTGGAAAAAAACACCAATTTGGTACAACTGAAAATTGAATTGAGATATTAAATACCACCTTGAAACAACAGCCCTTGATACTGTCCTTAAGATATGTTATATCCGGATGTATGCACTATAAAGCTATTTGTAGATTGCAAATCACTAAATCGCTATACATAGAACACTTTAACTGGCATCCTTTCATGTGCTCCCAAAGTTTAGCCAAAATTAATCAAGACTGTTCCAATATGCACATTTGGAAAATTCTTTCTTCAAATAAATGCACTCTGCACATGCATACTCTCCGATGTGGACTGTTCAGTACATTCCGTCGGCGGAAAACTTGTTAATTCATACTATAGTTTGTAATCGATAATTCAAATTACAATCAGCGAGGTACACATTTGTCGGAATAAGAGTATTCTCTCCAATATTACGGAGACTGTTATTTGCCAGGAATGGTGCCAGTTCTGAAGCTGATATCCAAGCAGTTCGCTGTATCGATATACGGCTAAAACTGGTCCACATTTCAGAATATAGATGATACGATACGATTATCATATGGGTTCTCCGAAATATTGATAAATATATGTACCTTAAGATAAGAATATGTTCATTAATTATATGACTCGTAGTTCTGCTTTGGAATTATTTTTTTCCCACACACACTTTGTTTTATGCAATATGCTTAGTGTTTATAATGTTTCTTTCTAAAATTATATATACTATTAATATGTTTCCCCGTTTCTACCCTAATGAAGGCTAGCTGCTGAAAGCGCTGGAGAATATTTATATCCTTTAAACAATATATATATTTACCACATTTTTATAGCACCCTTTTCATATGGAACATACGTTCAAAGGTGCTTTACATATTATTTCTTCCCTATTTACATATTGTTCCCCGATCATCAGGATGTGAGTCGGCCGTTAACACTTGGCGCAAATTGCAGCTATGGCACATTGGCACAGGGGTACTTCACAGGTAACCATATGTATCCTTTGTTTGACATTGGCCACTGTTGGTCATTTCATTCCGATTGAAAGGACGGATCAATGCATTATAATGTAGCGCAAAAACGTATAACATAACAATATTTGGGTTTACATATGTTAAAGTATAGATAATCGAATGGTCAAATGGAAAGAACACTGGCATAGAGACCAGAACGGGATTCGAAGAAATTCATACAGTAGAGCAGAAAGTTATATAGCCAACAAGGACCTTGTGAAAGAAAGCAAGGGCTAAGGCTTATCAGTGCCATCAAAAGGCAATGGAGAAAATCTGACAAACAGCTAGCAGAGGCGAGATATACCTAAGAACGAGTTCTGAACTGTAAAGGAAGGGACCAGGAAAGCAAATGCGACCCAGTTAGGAGTCAAGGAACGTGAACATGTTGGATACAACCAGCCAAAAGGCTTTTCTGGAGTAATACATGCATAAGCATATTAGCCACTTATACATACATTAATTCATACGCCCTTTTTCAATCTCCGGATAACCTCAGATTACCCCTTCTGTCCACGTTGGAAGCTCAGAGAAACGTTCAAACAATTACCTGCACTTTCTTTTACCCACCTCTCTTGTACAAAGAAGGCACTGATGAAAGCATGGCACAGTTTCGCTGACGTTCTATAAATAGAGAGAAAGAAGAAAACCAAGGTGATTGCAAGTTCTACACTAATACCATTTCTGAGGGAAGGGGAGCAGTTTCGACCACCAATAATTGATTTATTTCGTTTGAAACCATGTCTGGCTATCAATGTTCTTCTAAAATGTTTATAAACATTTACATGCCAGTTTCGTTTGGTGACCCACTGTGCAATGTGCATACATTGTAACAACCGTACCCATGCTAACCAAAGAAAATCGTCTCATCATGGTAGGAACAGGAATGTTGCCAAAATCGCCCAATAAAAGGAAAATATTTGTAGTAAAGAACTGCTTTGACGAGGGCGCAGATGGATGGATGTAAGGTAGAATGTCGGCATAATTTCCAGCATAATCCAATGCTCAGTTTCTAAGATAGAAAAGCCACCATAATGCTTAGAAGAACAATAAAAAAGAGCAGCCGTTAGCTTTGGCGAAAAGTGAGTATTTGTAGAGTGAAACATTTATAGATGGACAGTGCTCAGTTGAAGGCCTTAGTGGATCTGCAGTTGAACAACTGTTTACACATCATCATTTCATTTATCCTCAACAAAAAGCTATTACGGATTTGTCATTTGGTAACTGATAAAACTCCATGTGAAGGTAAAATATGGAGTAAATGTAGAGTTTCTGTTGAATATTTAGAAATATGTTTTCAGTAACTTTCTTATTTCTAAGACCATGTACGACTATCACAACTTTAACTAATTATTGCTGTATTCGCCATATAATTCCGTGTTCACTCGATCGAGATAGATCTATGAGACTTTACATGGTCTTAATTAATATTCTCGTGTTTTATTATATGTTTTACATATATTTCTTTAGGTGCCTCCATAGCCGAGGGGTTATAATCATTAACTTGCAATATCTCAGCCCTTCACCGCTGTGGGCTCGAATCCCGGTCTGGGCACTTCGGATTTTTCAAGTGAGGAAGCTTTCCAGCTGGCTTGCGGTAGGTCGTGGTTCTATCCGGGTGCACTCTGTGCCTAAAATAGTGTACAGATGTCCCCCTAATGAGCTGGACGTCGCAATATGACTGAATTATTATATATTTTCATATTCTGCTGTGTTGTGACGGAGGCATTACACGACGATATCAGACCGTATTTTATCACATAACCTACCGCACGAGCGTGAGGAAACACTCATGCGGTATTTTGGGTAACCCACTAGTTAGTTATCGTAACGCGACGTCATTAACTATTAGTTATCGTAACGTGACGTCATTAAGTATGTGAAGTGTATATGCCATTCCCTGAACATCTTGTTGTAGCCGCATTGTAAGCAAAAGACAGCTGATGTTATGGTTATGTGATAAATAGAATCTAATATTCGTGGTCATTAGGTACTGAAAATATTAAACTCGTTTTCTGTAACGATACTAAACTCGACAGAGCCTCGTTTCGCATCGTTTCATTCAACTCGTTTAATATGTTCAGTACCTAATGACCACTCATATCAGATCCTCTATGTATGGTGTCAAGGATTAGTATCGTTGCCGAAATTTTTCAAGCGACGTAAGTCACGCCCCGAACTATTTTTGTTTACCCAAGGATGCTCTTAACGGGAGATATGGCATCACCATAGTTTACATAGGTTTGTACTAGTTGTTTCCCTTTGACCATAAACTGGCTTGATTTTTCAAGTGAGGAAGCCTTCCAGCTGGCTTTGCGTTTGGTCGGTAGTTCTACCCGGATGTACACGTACTGGCTCTGTGCCTGAAATAGTTTACAGAGGTCTCCCTGGAGTCTTCATCCACCTGTAATGAGCTGGACGTCGCGATATGACTGAAAAACTGTTAAAGCGACGTTAAATTCCAAATAAACAAACAAACTAAATAAACTGGCTTGTTCATAAACAGACGCTACGCTGGGCAACAATTCTTTCGGCGATTTTAGCCTTTCAAATAGGAAGCAATCAATTTGAGGAGCTTTCCCCCTCAATAAATGTTGGAGCAATTTCAGCCATCTGATTTAGAGAAGCAGCTGATATTTTTTTTTTGTGTTGCAGAGCACTGTTTTGTTATGGAGTAAAATGCATGTAGACAAATGTGATTAGAGAAGAATAGAGTGCATACTATGCCACTTATTTGTTATTTTAAAGGATTAAAAAAACTAATTTGAAATCCAGAACAATATAAAAATACATGAATTTCATAACTCAAACCTGGAATATGTGTTGTCTTGTCCGTGTTCCTCTGTCTATTATCACGGTCATCCTTCATTCACTATTTTTTCTCTCTATCAAACATCATGCAATACGGCCATAATTCTTGCTCAATATAAGTCGTTTTTTAATGAAGATCCCTTGGTTAACAATGAAAATAAATAAGTTCTACTTGCATGTATTGTAAACAGGGTATTTTTTCTAAAAATTCTTTCTTTGTTTTTAAGTCTGTGTATAGGACAATAATAAGTTGACACTTTTTTATGTTTGAACCCATAGAACTGGTTGTTCCGAACACTTGAGCTTCGACGTGTAAGGAACTAATTCTGCACGGCAAATGGCCGCTCTAGTGAAACTCGGACAACCGAGAATTCTTTCACAGTTTTAATGAATTGCCTTTTTAATTCTGATTATTTTACGTTCGGAAATGTTGGATCACCAACCAGAACTTATTATAATTTAATAACTTTGGATTACCAACTTTAAAGTGATTTTGATATAATTATGTTGGATCACCAACTAGACTAAATATTATTATAATACTAAATAGTAAAACTGTACTTCGTTTTATTTACTTCCCCCCCCCCCCCATCTGTAATGAAACGAAGTAGAGAGGCGGATTTGTATACTCTCTTGCCTGTCTACATAATGTTGTTTTCTCACCAAAATTAATCGGCGATTTAATATTTACTCTGGGATTCTATAGGATAATCTTGGACTATTTCCAAAAAAATAGACCAGAACAGTTTAAAATACTAGAGGTGTGGTACCTTCATTTTCTATTAAAAGAACAGATTTTTCTAGTTAAGAAAAGGATATTAGCCAGCATTTAAACGTTTATAATGCACCTGTGAATTGGATTCTGTTGATTACCAGGTCAGCAGCACAGAGTTATGCCCCCAATCCACTGATTTTGTAAAGCAATGCTTCATTTCAGCTTAAATCAAGGCCATATTTCTGTTTTTCCCTGTCTTTCATAGCCATTAACTATAAATATGGCATTTAGATCACATATGAGTTTGATTTGGACCATTCTGCATAGCAAGGATCCCTGAGTGAAGGAAAAAAGACCCTTTTCAGCTCACCAAAGCATCATCTGTTATCATTAAGGATCAGTAGTGTCCCCACCGATGTTCGTTGTCTGTCCACAATTGTCTACTGAATACTAGAGGTTACAAGTTTTGGATCAATCTTCACGAAACTTCTTGTTGTCCAAGTGCATTCCCCTTGAATGGCAGACAAGTTCATAAGAGTTGTGTTAAAAACTAGGTTGATAAGTCAGATCTCTTGATAATATCTCGTATCAGTTCAAAACTAGCTAGGTAATTTTTTGTCTTGATTGAAATCCCAAAGGAGTTTGAATGTGTGTACTATTGGGTTAAAACTAGGTTAGTAGGTCAAATCTTTAAATAGATACGTCATCTCTCAAGGGGCTATATATTGGGCCAATCTTCATGAACCTTGGTCATAATAAGTCTCTACATAAAATCTCAGAGGAGTTCAAAACTATAGATTATATTGGTTCAAACACTAGTATGTATGACAAATCTTGTTAAAAAACCATGTGAACACACTGCATGTGATACTCTAGCCCAGTCTTAATGAAACGTGGTCAGAATTTTCCATATTGTTTTCCTTACCCTACATAAAGACATGTTGAACATCTGTTAAAAAAGTGAACCATAGAAGATCAAGCATGACCCTCTTGTAATTGTTATTTAATAGCTAGCTAGCTCATTTTTTCATGTGTTAATAAACACATATTTATTGTATATGAAATCACAGTATGGGAAAGCGTAGAATTTGGTCCAGAATTTTCATGTGACGATAGTTACGGCATCTGGACAATCTCATTAAAATCAGATCCATATCATTCCAATATTTTTCACTCCCCTAAATAGTGAATTGGCATGGATCTGATCTCAATTGGTCATACATTAAGAGCAAGAGGCAGGAGTCAACTGGAGTATCCCCTTTATAAAACAAAGACGGGTTCTTAAGGTGTGACAGCCAGTCAAAAGCTAACATCCTGAACCAACAGTTCTGTTTAGTTTTCATTCGTGAAACCCAAGAGAATAAAATATGTCAGACATTGGTCCATCGACTATCCCAGGTATGCCAGCTATAACTTTAGGATAGCATGGGTTCTCCAAACTATTGAAAAATCTGAACTGCCACAAAGCATCTGGCCAATGTGAGATCCCAAACCACATCACATTCTACAGTCAGCAACAGATGAGCTTGCGCCTATTCTCACCAAGATATACCAGTGCTACATTGACACATGTCATTTTCCCTGAGACATGAGAGAAGCGAACATTGTACTCATCTACAAGAAAGGAGACCGTCACATACAAGCAAATTACAGACAAGTATCTCTTTCATCGGTTTCATGTAAGCTTCTAGAGCACATCATTCACAATTACATCATGCCACATTTTGAGAAGCGTTTGACAAAGTCCCTCATTCCTGGCTCCTACACAAGCTAGAACACTACAGTGTGAGAGGCCTAATCAACCACTAGATCAAATCCTTTCTCCACAATCGAAAACAGTAGGTTGTCCTAGGTGGTGCACAATCTGCGCATGATGGTGCACTCTCAGGGGTACCTCGGGGTACAGTGTTAGGCCCGTTGTTCTTCCTGACCTATATAAATGACACGCCTGAGTGCTCATCAGCAGATATCAGGTTGTTTGCAGATGACAGTCTCTTATATAGAACTATTCGCCAACCTGAGGACAACCTAGCTTTCCCTACAGAAAGACCTTGATTCTCTAGAGAGGTGGGAAAAAAACTTGGCTTATAAATGAGCTTTAATGCCACCAAGTGCTACGTCTTGCACATAACAGCTGACAAGTACAGGACTAGGGAATATACATACCACCTTCATGGACAGGCCCTTGAATCGGTGGACCACAGCAAGTACCTAGGAGTTACTGTTTCCAACAACCTTTCGTGGGACAGGCACATACAGAATGTTGCTGCCAAGGGAAACAGGATCCTCGGATTTGTGAAGAGAAGCCTAAAGGATTGCGCACCCCATGTTAAAGCAGTTGGATACTGCACACTAGTACGCCCAAGCCTAGAGTAGTATGGTATGCGATCCCAATTACAGTCACACATCAACAGCTTAGAACAGATGAGAGCAGCTAGTTTTGCCATCAACAACCACGCTGCGAAATTTGGAGTGGAATACCTTACAGCAGCGCAGACAAGAAACAAGAATAATGATGCTCTATCGCTTACAGCACTAGCTTGTGGACATCTATAGGGAAGAGTACCTGAAAGGTGACTCCAGGACAAGGGCTCGGTTCTTTCGAGAGAGCATTATCTGCAAAACATACAGTAGCACCTTCTTCCTACGGACCATCGTTTACTGGAACCGGCTGCAACCATCAGTCACCGCCGCGGACTTGCTCGAGATCTTCCGCGGAAGTCTGACTGCTTCCCGTAATTCCTGCCATCTATGTACATAATTTTACCGTTTTTTTTCCTTTATCGATTTTAAGTCAGTGGCGTCTATAAAATTTGATATATACTCAGCAAAACTAGAAACGTCTCTGTTTTATAGCCGGTGAAGCTTTGTCTGTGTAGTTGCTACATGTTTAATGTACATGTATTTTAAACCCTGGCGATGTTCAGAATACGATCGTGTACAGTTTACCCGATACGCACGGTTTACAT
>JAULCC010077522.1:0-14576 GCA_032358795.1 Nuttallia obscurata | reverse complement strand
GAACTCAAGAGTGGTAAAGACATATCCACAGACTGTAACTGCTCATACACTTTGTACATGTCCTTTCCGCTATTTCTAGAGCTTCTTCAGCATATTTTCACATTTAGCATTATCAATCTCTCTGGCTGAATGCAAAATATATTACACAGTTTATCAAACATCATGTGGATATTTTCTATCTGTCTGTAATCTTAAGACGCTTCATCAAAGCAGCCATATGTGAATCTTTTTTCTCAAAATAAACATCTTTCGTCAATCTGTGAGTTATGCAAGCACACATTTTTACCTCTAGTGGCAAGCTGCCGGAAGTGCTAATGTCATGGTCTCCCATTCGTTGACAAACTTTTGTAACAAATACGAGAAGGCTTTGCTTTTTGGACAGCTCCTCAAAACATGAATACATGTAATGAAGCATCCAAGATCCTTCTGCTGTATTCCGAAATGCAGCCTTACCTAAAAATAAATTTTAAGAAAAGCATGTGAACTTGTCATTTTTATGAACTTATTCAATCATGATATACTTAATATTATTTCATGCAATACAAAATTACTGATTAATGACAAATGTTATATTTATTATACTTTTTAACATTGTATAAATTAGATAAATGCAGAATGTTTTCTTTTGATGAAATTAAAACATATGCAAATTACTTGTCTGGTAAATACATACCCAGGTCCGGTATTGCAATTAAGTTCAAGTAATATTGATCACTACCAACAAAAATATAAATGTTCTAGACAAAATGGTTGATTGTGAAGACAAGGTGAATAACTGTTTTCTAGAACTTCTTGTTTGGCAGTAATCTGTTATTGATATAGCCAAACTAGTCTTACAGAATGACTTAGTTTAATCTTATTTATTTAGCTTACCAGTATGTTACAAGCATGTGATTTATAGAAATACATTCATGACCACTTCTTGGAGTAGAGCCAGTATTCAGTGTCTAATAAAGATCAGGAGTAATGCCTCCTTTGGATTAGAACCCGCAACTTTCTGAGCAAAGGGTTGGCACCTTATTCACTACATCACTATGCCTTTTACCAAATAACTAGACCAATTAACCATCTCTGTAACATGTCAGTCTATTTCACATACACTTTCTATTGATTTCTTCCACATTATGCAGTGTGAAGGCCTTTTAGTTGTACACCTGCTATATCAGACTATCACAAAACAAACTAGAACTATCACTGAAGGTGATTCATGCCCCGTCGCCATCTTTCACAAAGGATGTATACACATCCATGTGTACTTCAATTCCTCTTATCAAGGTCTCTTTACATATTAAGTTTCATCAAACTAACAGCATTAGTATTGGAGTTATGCTCCGGACAAAATCAAAAGACCAAAAATAACAAAGGAAAATAACTCATTTTAAAGAGCAAGCAGAGTTATTGTTTTTATGCAGTGCACTTCCTTTCATCAAGGTCAATCTACATATGAAGTTCCATCACACTAGCAGCATTAGTATTGGAGTTTCGCTCTGGACAAAATCAAAAGACCAAAAAATAACAAAGGGGAATAACTTCTTTCAAGGAGCAAGCAGATTATGGTTCTTATGCACTGCACTTCCTCTCATCAAGTTATATCTACATATGAAGTTTCATCAAACCTAGCTACATTAGTACTGGAGTTATGCTCAGGATAAAATTAAAATACCACAAACAAAACTTTTCCAGTTTATTATTGGGGCCATAACTCCATAATCCTTGTGTGAAAAACTTGAATTTTGCATCTTGCACATCTACTGCTCCTAGTGAATAATTATGCCAAGTATCAAGTGAATCAGACTGAAAGTGAAGGAGGAGTTCACCAGACACGATTTTTCAAGTTGATTCAAGAGCAATAACTCCATAATTCTTGCACAAAAAAATGTGAATTTTGCATCTTACACATCTACCGCTCCTAATGAATTATTTTGCTAAGTATCAAGTGAATTGGACTGAAAGTGAAGGAGGATTTCACCGGACAATATTTTTTAAGTTGATTCAAGGGCAATAACTCAATAAACCTTGCGCGAAAAACGTGATTTTTTAGTCTTGCACATGTACTGCTCCTTATGAATAATCATGCCAAGTATCAACTGAATCGGACTGAAAGTGAAGGAGGAGTTCACCAGACAAGATTTTTTAAGTTGATTCAAGGGCAATAACTCCATAATCCTTGAGCGAAAAAACGTGAATTTCGCGTCTTGCACATCTACTGCTCCTAATGAATAATCATGCCAAGTATCAAGTGAATCAGACTGAAAGTGAATGGGGAGTTCACTGGACAAAATTTTGCAGACAGACCACTTGACTGACCGACCAACTGACCGACCGACGGGCTGATTCCAATATACCCCCTTCAAACTTCGTTTGTAAGGGGGTATAATTATTTTCATATACAAGAACTTAAGCTACTGTTTATCTTACAACCATTTAATCCATCGATATTACTTTAATTTATAGAGATTCATGGATAAGAAAGGGTTTGTAACACTGACCTTGACCGTTGATCTAGGATGCTTTTAATGACATGCAAGACGTCATTTCAAAATTATGTACATAAGTTAATTTATTTGAAAAATAATATTATATGAATCACTTATAATGAATAATCTTAGACAAGAGGACAATGATGGTCCTGTAATCGCTCACCTGAATATCTCCATATAAGGAAACTGGCTCTGCCCCCTTGGTGGCCATTTTTTAACCTATCCAAATGATTTGAACTATCTTTTTAGAGGGTCACTGAAGGACCACTTACACCAAATAATTTTCAAATCTGGTCGATAGAAGAAGGTCTTTTAAGTTTTTCCTGTCTGTTGCCTTGGCAACCAGAGTTCTGCGTGGAATCAAATTCTTTGAACAATTTTTGTCTATCCAAGGATCATTTCTGTGAACTAAATTTGAAATTGAACCAGTAGTTTTTGAGAAGAAGATTGTCACAGTTTTCTATATAGGAAAACTGGCCCCGTCCCAGCCATGTTTTTTGACGTATCATTATTTTTTGAACAACTTTCGTATAGGTTCACTCAAGGATCATTTCTGTGAAATTATGTTGAAATTGGACCAGCAGTGTTTGAGAAGAAGATTGTTATGATTTTCTTTATAGCTATATAAGGAAAACTAGTTCCTCCCCTGGCGGCCATGTTTTTTAACATATCAGTATTCTTTGATAAATTTTGGAAGAGGTCCACCTAAGGATCATTTCTTTGAGATTATGATGACATTGGACGAGCAGTTTTTGAGGAATATCCCAGCCAAGTTTCATCAACTTCCATTCAGTGGTTTCAGAGGAGATGTTGTTTAAACAAATTGCTAAAACAATCATTTAGTAAGAGAATCTGACCTTCGACATAGGAAACAAGGGCTTTTGCAAGAAAAGAAATCTCGTTTTAAAAAACATTTGTGCCAGTTTCTTTTTAAATAAAAGTTGTCAGAAGACAACATAGCTCGCCTATTGAGGCTTAACTTGAATGACAGCAAGTTATTTTGATTACAAGAATACTACATTTAATGAATCACATAAGTAGGTCAAAAGTACAGGTGAAGGTCACCTGGTAAAATTATTGGTATGTATGGAAAGGAATTGTCACAAGTAATGCATGTCAAATTATAAAATTTTCATTCAAATTTTATGAAAGAAGTTATCTTACCAAATTATGTTTACCTGATTCGCAGACGCTTGACAAAAAAATTCAAGCGTCCCGGTGACACCGATCGGTGTCACCTAAGGAATCTCCCTTATAATATAATCAAATTTACTTAAGTGAGGAGAGTTCACCCCTGAAATATCAAGGAAATGGGGTGCCGGGTAGTGTACAATTTGGTAAGATAACTTCTTTCATAAAATTTAATTTGAATGAAAATTAAATTGTCATATGAATTTTTTTTGTAAGATAAAACATTTCATGATTAGTTAGATGTTCTGACCAAGATCAAATTGCTCCTGTAGAATTTTCATGAGGCAATAGTTTTCCAATTTGGTAAGATAACTTCTTTCATAAAATTTAATTTGAATGAAAATTTTATAATTTTTTTTCAGTCAGTTATCTTACCAAATTACGTTTACAAATATGATTGATTTCAAAGCAGTACTCACCTGACTGGAGGTGCCGTGATCCTTTCAGGATACCAAAACTATCCCTTTACTAAATTGTATAACCTATATATATACAACCATCTAATGTACAGTACACTTCACTATTTGTGGAAAACATGCATAATTTATGCATATCATATTACATGCGACTCTCTGAAAGCTTCATCACTGTTTACTTTTCAAAACATTGCAGTTCAAATCTCGTAGATAGGAACAAATATCAACTCTGAAGAACAGTCAGCTGAGTTCATAACTGATTCTACTGAAGCTCCTCTAAAATGTGATAGAGATGGTCCCAGAGCGTTCATTCAGTCCAAAATAAACTTTTGGTTCATTCTTGCCATCTGGAGACTTCCGAAAACACTCAGTTGCTTTAAGGTTATAGTGTAGACACCTTTTTTGGGTCCAATTTCTTGTTTTCAGGGAATGCTGGTATACAAAATGTAGCCTTGCGATGAGACTGCCTGTCTTGCTTGGCCAATCCGTGGCGAATAAAATTAATACCTTTGCTTTGAATATTTACAGAGTCCTGGCCAAGTCTGAATGACTGTAGATCACTACATATCATGAAAGACGTAATTGCAATCATAAAAACAGTTTTCAATGTAACCAATTTAAGAGATGCCTTATTTAATGGTTCGAAAGGTTTCTTTTGTACAGCCTACAAAACCTTAAGCAAATCCCATTCTGGAACCAGCTTAGCCTGTGGAGGTCTTGAATTGAATACCCCTTTCAACAACTGAATAATTTGTGACCATCAATACATGGCAATACAGCTGATAACCTTGATCAGTAACCACTGATTGTGCTGTATTGTAGACCCCTATGATATAAATGACTGACACAATCAGCTACTTGTATAATAGTGGCACAATAGGAATCAATTTCCCTTATACTACACCAGCTATCATACAATCTGAATTTATTGGCGTAATTGTTTTGAGTTCCAGATCGCCAAGCAGCCATGTGCAGTTTTCTAGATCTCTGAGAAAAGCCAATCTCTTGGAAACGATTGTCAACAACAGCCAAGCTGTTAGACTGATTATTTCTGGGTTTGGGGATAAACTAGTGTGTTTGGCGGAGTCAGCAGATTCTGAATGCCAGGGAGTTTGATTGGAACCTCTACTGCTAGTTCCAACTGGTCTGGAAACCACTGTCTCCTCTGCCAAAGTGGTGCTATGAGAAAACAAGCCTATCATTGGACTGTCCCATTTGTGAAATATTGTCTGTACAACAGTTCTGTCTAGTGTCTATTCTGTTGCTCTGATTTTGTGACGGCTTAATTGGTCTGCAAGACAATTTTGTACCCCTGGCAAATGAACGCTTTCAAAAGAACTTTGTTCTGAATAACGAATTGCCAAATGTCTCAAGTTTCTGTACACAGTTCCCTCGATCCCTGTTTGTTTATGTATTGCACCACTGTGGTGTTGTCTATTCTCACTAATACAGATTTTCCTTGAATTTTGTGTGAAAAATGTGTCAGGCATAAATGAACTGCTTGCATTTCTAACAGATTGATATGTTGTTTTGTCTGTTCTATTGATCAATTCCCTTGCACATAACTGTTCTCCAAATGTGCCCCGAACAAGGATATTGAAACATCTGTGGTGAGAGTCATTTCTCCCATTGATTGGCGAAGTGATCGGCCTTTCATTACGTTGGCTGAATTTTGCCACCATACCAAGTGTGATTTGAGATGTACTGTACGTGGAAAGGATGTTTTGAAGGTTTCCAAAAACTCAGTAGATGTAACTGAATTGGTCTCATAAACAGCAGAGCATTTGGGCTCATTTCTATGCAAGAGGCGATCAAACCCAGTAGTCTGAGAAAGTCTAATGCTTTTGTTTGCCCATTTATCAAAGCCCGAATGGCCAGATGTAGTTTTTCCAACCTTTCTGGTGTTAAGCATACCAACCCTTGTTTGAGAACCAAAACATTTGTTGAGTATCAAACTTGTCTTTTCCAAATTTACTATAAATCCCAAGGTTATCAGCGTATCTAGACTTTAATTGAGGTTTTGTACAAGAGTTCCTTTGACTTGGTTCAAATTCAGCCAATCGTCTAGCTACACCGCTAGACGGACATTTACTGTTCGTAAATAAGCAGACACTAAAGTTACTATTTTGGTAAAACCTTGTGCAGCTACAGTTTGCCCAAAACACACCACCTTCCACTGGTAACATTGGCTTTGGAAGCAGAACCTCAGATATTTTCTGTGAGCCGGAAAAATTGGTATTTGCAGATATGCATTGTTCAGATCTATTGAGACATCCCAATCGTTTGGTCTTACTAAATTTAGACTTTTCGTGAGTGTATCTATCTTGAAATGTTTTTTGCACAGGTAATGATTAAGATGTTTCAAGTTTATAGTAGGTCTCATTTTGTCATTTTTCTTGGCAACTAGAAATAAGGTACTGTAAAAAACTTTGTGAATTTGTTCTACTTTTTCGATGTCATCCTTTGCCTAAAGAGAATTTACCTCCTCTGAAACAATTCTTTCTTGTTTTCTCTGAATATTTGTGCAAACAATGCCTGACAATGGAGGTTTTTGAAGTAACTAGTTTGTAGCCTTCTTTTATGATGGACAGAACCCAATGGTCTGAGGTTATTTTTTCCCATTCTGGCAGAAATATCTGAGGCGTCCCCTACAGGGATATGCGGTAAAAGAAATAATGTTTTGCTTACCAAATCATTACTTCTTTGGAATCCGAAAAGACTGTGCTGGAGTTTCCTTATCTCGCAACTTATTGATTTCAGCACTGCTATTTTTGAAGCTGAACTTCGAATTTGTCCCTCTCCGATAAGAATTTGGTTTTCCTCTTGGTTTTATAACCTGAGTAACCTGAAGAATCGAGTCTCGGTTGCTTGAAATTTGTCACTCGATTGTCAAACCATTGATTCTTCCTTTAAGGTGCCTTATTTTCAAAGAGCTCTAGTATTAGATCAGTCAGCTGTTCTTTTTTATCTTTCCTACATTTTAGTTTTTCCTGCAAACCCGGGCCAAAAAACACCTTCTCCAGTCAGAGGTAAAACAATTACATTGGAATGAAGATCTTTCATTGTGTTTAAATCGGAATCTGACTAAGCCGCTGTGCGTCGTAACAAATAATAAAAAACACCCGCTATCCCTGCCTGCTCCAAGGCTTTGTTCGAGATTTCATACAAATCTCTGACATTCTGAATTGCGCGGTCAATGTTTCCATCTGTATCCTGCAGTAAATTATCATAGACCTTGTTGAAGATAGGCCAAAGCAATAATGTTCATTCTTGCAGCCAATTGTCCTTGAAAACCAAGTGTCTCAATTGCCTATAAAGGTTGAGTACTAAGTTGCCTGCTTTTTCTCAGGGCTTACATATCTTAGGATTATGCCGTTTTGCTTACATTGGTTCTAACAAATTACCTAAACCTGACCAGTACTTGTAAGATTGAAGCTGTTTGCTCATGAACTGGAAAACAAGATTTATATTCATCTTTGTAAGAAGACACACGTTCTGGAGCCTGGGCTCGCCAAGATTTATGCAACACCTTTACCTGAGACTCATCCAAAATCAAACCAATATTCGAGCTGCCATTTTCATTAATTGAATTTTGACCAAATATCTCCTCAAGTATTTTAGGCGTATCTGGATTTGTATATTGCCTATACTTATTCTTCACAGACTCATTTGAGACTGAAGGTGTCACAGACTCAGTTTTTGACACATCTTCTAACCCACATAACTCCTGTAACTCATTGTTTCTTAAATGTAAAGAAACTATTTTTTCATCCATGCCATTCAAGCTAATAGTTGGTTTGCGCCTCCCGGTAGAAGTCCCTAAGTTGGTTAGCTTCAGTTCTCGGCGAAGTACAAGTACCACCCGTATGCTCAGCTGTTTGAAATTTATCTAAATACTCCATAATTCGGGAGAAACTAGTGTTCATAGTCGTCTCCATAAGAGAAATACGCTTGTCCATGTCTTTAAGACTAAGTTTCGAAAAACCAGAACCACGTGTCGTCTTCGAACTAGATTTGTCACTAGTTTTCGAGGCAAGGCTAATCACCGAATGCAACTCCACCTCGATCGTTACTACTAATGCTTTATCAATAAACCCTTGTGTCATAATGGAGAAACTCCAAAAATACAAACAAAAATAAATTTTTTACTGTATTTCTTCACGAATAAAAAAGTATGTCCGAACTCGACGAGCGCTGAAAGTAAAACTGATTATATTATAAGAGGAGATTCTTTAGGTGACACCGATCGTTGTCACCGGGACGCTTGAACTGCTTTTTGTCAAGCGTCTGCGAGTCGGACTCGATAAACCATGGGTATAATTCTATTTGCAAACGTAATTTGGTAAGATAACTGATTGAAATAAAATATGAAGGCCCTTAGTCAAAGGGTTCAAACGTTATGACCAAAGTTAAAGTTTTAAAAAAGTATGTCAAAGTTCAAGGTTAAGGTGACTAGGTCTAAAACAAGAAGACCACGATAGTGCTGTAATCGTTCACCTGTAAATCTATATATACAAAAATAAGTAAGATTTCAGTAAATACATGTAAGGAAAACTGGTTCCGCTCCCTTGCGGCCAGGTTTTTAACTAATCCAAATAACTTGAGCAGTCTGTGTAGAGGGTCACCTAAGGAACACTTTGTTTCAGTTTTGGAGAAGATTTTTAAAACAAATTTCTTTCATGGCAATCAGAGTTCTGCATGGAATTTAATTCTTTGAACAACTTCGGTAGAGGTCCACCTAAAGATCATTTCTGTGAAACTAGATTTGAAATTGAACCAGCAGTTTAAGAGGAGAAGATTTTAAAAGTTTTATATATAGTTTTATATAAGGAAAACTGGCCCTTCCCCTTGTGGCCATGTTTTTTGACATATAATTATCCTTTGATCAACTTTGGTAGATGTCAACCCAAGGATCATTTCTATGGAATTATGCTGAAATTGGACCAACACTTTTTGAGAAGAAGATTGGTAAAGTTTTTCACTTTCAATGCAATATCAACCAGAGTTTTTCATGGAATGTAATCCGTTGAATAATTTTAAAAGGGGACCATCCAGGGAATATGTCAGCCAAGTTTCATCAATTTCCATCCAGTGATTTCAGAGTAGGTGTTGTTTAAACAAATTGTGGATGTACGATAAAAGGAGGACGGACGAAGACCGATCACAAAACCTCACCTGAGTATACAACTTAGGTGGGCTAAAAATGAGATGCATGAAAAGGGCTTGTCACAAGAATTTTAATAACTAAATATGAGATCCGCACGACATGCAATCATGAAGTTATGGCTTCATTTAAATTTATACAAAAGAATCTCAAAGGGTCAATGTCACGATCACATGTTCAAAATATTGGTATGTATGAAAAGGTCTTGTCACTAGCAAAACAAATGTTAAATATGAAATCCCTTAGTCAAAGAGTTCCAAAGCTATGGCTATGATTAAAGTTTTTAAAAAATAAGTAGGTCAAAGGTCAAGAAGGCTAGGTGTAAAAAATGGCATGCATAAAAAGGGCTTGGCACAAGGATTGGAACATCAGTATGAGATCCCCATGTCATGAAATTATGTCTTCATTTAAATTTTTACAAAAGTACCGTATTCGGGTGTGTATTCCGCGCAGTAATGTATTCCGCGCACCCCCTTTTTGAAGGAAAATTATCGGGGAAAACTTAGTTCTAGTGTAAAGCGCGCAGCAAAACAATAGTCAAGCTTGTGGTAAAATGGATAACATATTTACATCAATTTTCAACTTCGCAGACCATGACGTATTCGTAAAATGTTAAAAACTCATCATGTTTTGCATTACGCTCGCTGACTTTAACATCAAACTCACAGCAAATGGTGGGAAATAAACAAGGGAAGTAACTATGTTGCACCAAATAATCGACGGAAAAATATCCGATGGTTCAGTACTGCTTTTTACAGAATATCGGATGATCTATAACAAAAAAAAGAAAAGAGTTTAAGCCATGATTTAATGCGTAAGTGTTATCCATTAATTGTACATGTGTTTGTATCCATTTATTTTACCTGTCTACCCCTTGTAATAAGAGAAGTCTCACACTGCAGTTCTCAACACATTTCTCAAACATATCATCACCTTAGCTGATTTTTCATGCAGGAGTGAAAATGACAATAAACTGCTTAAACTATTCTGTTGTCTTCCAATTCGCAAACGGTCCAATTAATTACAAACACTCAACAATGCCACGTGTAATAAAAGGACCGACCATGACCAACGGAAATTGAATTAACTTCTCATAATCGGTTTGGTAGATATTGTGATATATGTGATGTTATGATAAAATATAAGATACATTCTGAAAAAAATTTTTTTCCCCCAAATTAAACGATTTATTCAAAGACCGTATTCACCGCATTATTACAACAGCCGGGGACGAATCAACTTTGGTACGTTATGAAACGATACCGTCACGAGGACTCAAAATCATTTCCGGTTATAAACAAATAACCGCGGTTCACAAATGCTTGTGATTTATTATCAATAAAGGCTTTACCGTTTAGACTATTATATAATCCTGTTATGTAGCTGTGTTATAACAAACACACTTCCAACCGATGATTCCACAATCTTAGCTGGGTAAAAAGGCTACAATTGGAACATTCGATTATCAATTTCCGTTGATGTGTACCGGTCCTGGACTGTCTTCCGCTTTTAACAAAAAGCCACTTTGTGACAACCTTGTTTATTGTGTTACTTTTGATGACATGTGTCATGGGGTGATAGCAATTTCAATGACACCCTGCGAGGATCATTCACTTTTTCAAATTTCAAACGTTTCCCACCCTAATGTGTATACACCCTCGCGAAGCAGTTTTGGCTTTAGTAGGATTATGCATATTGGCAGGCTATAACTGGTGTGGATATGGTGTTCTTGAACTACCGGCATATTAATGAGAATTACATAAAAAGAAAAAGAAAACCTTTACATACACATATTTTTATTATGATAATGTCAAGTGTTTCCGAGGTTGTCATTGCGATTGGTTTTGCCTGAGAAAAATTTGAAATTGCTTGTTTCAGTGTATTATACGCTCCCATACACTCACATACACCCAAATACTCATTTTTAAAGGAAAAAGTGTGTATTATACTCGTAAAAGAAAGTTATATTAAACAGTTACTGGAGATATGGATTCCGTTCAAAAGCTCAATTATAAGTATTTTTCCTTCTTTTAAGGGTCATGATCCAGTCATGCAAATACGTATCTGGCCAATTTTCAAAATGAGACTATTTCATATAGGTTACTATCTATTGTAGATGTTTGGTAAATAATAAAAGTGAAGGTAGGCTCGCTCGCATGCTGTTTTCTGCCTCTTTCTCTGTTCATGTTAAAAGAATGATGAGAGAATAGGTGTCGGATGCTATGAAAGGCTGGGTAAGAATAATGGGACAAGTTATGGTTTCACTGCAGGCTTGGACACTAAATGCACGTAAATATTATAAAGATGATTTTTTTTCCTCATTTACAACGGCCGTGACGATAATTGCCTGTAATTATAGATTTACCGGTACACCCTAGATTTGCACAGAACCCTAAACGCAAATTAATTTGGAACCCTCTGTGTCATCCGTTGAGTTCCAACCTCGGGGAGATCAAAAGACACCGGGTACATTCAGGCATGGTGAGCAACACGTTGTCGGTTAAGAGGGTGCGAAAACACACCAAACTGCAATGTTAGGCCTGTAAACTGTGTCGGATACCAGGAAAGACAGGGACGTTCCGGATAAATAAGGTTGTCATCATATAGATTTAATAGGGGAATCGCTGGGACCGGTGGACTGTATCGGTTATGACAGAATGTCGGATAAGCCAGGTTATACTGTATTGCCAGAACCTAATGAAACTGGTAACATTGTCAAACAACTGACAAAAAATGATTGTACCTGATTAAATTGTAACATTGTCAAAACATGAAGAAACGGGTTACTATGTTATACAGCTAACAAAAATGACCTAACCTGATGAAACTAGTAACATTGTCAAAAAGTTGACAACACATGACTATTCCTGATGAATACATTATCAAACAGCAGACCAAAAATAGCTATTCCTTATGATTAAAATGCCAAACAGCTGGCTAAGAAAACTTTACTTGGGGTATAACTCTGTACAGTACCTTGGGTTACTGGTTGCATGATCAAACAGTTTTTTGGGCATTTTACTTCAAGCATTTCAATTTGAACTTCTCGCATGTCACCAGTGTTATCTGGATTTGCATCAGTCTCCCCCTCCTCTGCCTTTCCAGTGTATTCTGGAGGAGTTGCTGGCTCATGTTTAATTTTTACATCAGTCTCATCCTCCTCCACCTCTTCATCATCTGTCTCCTCTTCCTCATCCCATTCATCTTCAGATAGATCTAGATCCATTGAATATAAAACAAATTCATGACCACTCACAAAAGATAACTATGGTCCTGTTCACACAATGAAACTTAATCTATGGGAATACTGAAAATCTAGTTATACTGATAAGTTATTTGGTGTTATCAGGGGGCTGTGTTTAGTATTCCAATACAGAAAGTGATTGAGTCATGCAACTTAAGCAGTGATGCATTTTTGTCACTAAAATAAATAAGAAAAAGAAATGTTACCTGTATAGACCAGTATTGCTATTTGATAAACTTTCAGTGTCCCAGTATGTAATTTTATAAATATCAAAAAGTATCAACAAAAAGAGACCCATAAGGACAGAAAGGTTCTAAAAGTAAATCAGTGTGTGAGTAGGCATATGCTCAGCTGATGCTCCATGAAAAACATCAAGCATTAACTCAAACTTTGCAGTTTCTTTGTAGAAAAATTTCTAAAGGTTTTATTTTGCACTTAAAAGCCCACTGATGACTAGGCCTATTTGTCTCGAATGTTGTAATTAAATATATTTGGTAGGAGCACATCGAAGGATGCTTCATGCAAAGTTGAAACTAATTTGATTATTCAAGAGTTGAAAGTTTGAAGTTTTCATTTTAGTATTCTATGTACCCGGTATACATGTACTTACGATCCCATGAACAAATAGCACAACATTGATACTACCCCACTACGTAATACTCCATTTTAAATATCTAACCAGCTATCATCCAGCTATCATCATGTTATATCTGTAACTTCAACTTTAGTTTTCTTATAGCCCCCTTTGCTGGAAGCTTTCACTATAAAGTTCAATGTATACTTGTGACCCCTTAGGCGGGGCTTATCATTTGAATCAAGGAAAACACCTCTAACAGACTTGAAATAATCCAAGTAGCCAATGTTTTATATAAAGTATTAAACCCTAGCATCATGTAGTTTTTGGCAAGAAGATCTTTGTAGATCAGCTTTATAAATTAGTGTCGTCTGACTGTGCCTTCACTGATCAAATGTTTATGATTTGACAAACTTGGTAAACCACCACTAAATGATGTTCCAAATTAGAAGTTTTGGCAGCATTCTGCATAAGGAAGGCTATAAACTCTAGAAATGTGTCCACAGAAACAGATGCCCCCACTTCTGCAGCTGCATGCGATACAAACTTAAAATTTAATATTTTCACAACATCAAGGACCATACATCCGTCAGCGTTAAGTTGGGTTGGATCAAAATACCCAGGTGCACAAATTTATTTTCTGTTCAATACATAATGTTCATTGCGGTTGAATGAAATTACCCAGGTGCACAAGCTAACAGGTTGATAAATAATTTCCCAAAGTTTTATGATTCTAGAAGAAATAGCTTCCAAGTTACATGCGACACAGACTTAAAATGCCATATTTCCACAAAATCAAGGCCTATAAATCTGTCCATGTTAAGTATTGTTCGATGAAAGTACCCAGGTGCACAAGTTCACACCCTGAATGATACATCCATGAAGTTTCAAGTCTGTAGTACAATATTTTTAGAGTTATGCGTGCCACAAAAAACATTCGGTATGGAAGCACATATGTACAGACCAACGTACAAAGGCAAATCTATATGCCCCACACCCTACTTAGTGGTGGGGGCATAATAAAACATATACTCAAATTATAAATAATGAAACATCAAAACAGAACAAAACATTACAGAGCATATATATATATTTTCACTAAATTAAAAGATGAGCATTAACTTTCCATGATCAAGAGTATTTTTTCTTATATTTGTTTCTTTTTTTACGAATTTTGCTATTCTCATCTACATATTTTTATTTTTCATAGGCATAAAATTCAAAACTGTTTATGTTAAATCATGAGAAGTCAGTTTAATTTTAAAACTAGAAATGTGTCCACAGGACACAGATACCCTCTGCTCTGCAGTTGCATGCGACACAAACTTAAAATTCCATATTTTCACAACATCAAGGCCCCTAACTCAATCAAAGTTAAGTAGGGTTGAATCAAGATACCCAGGTGCACAATTTTATTTTCTGATAAAACATTCCTAAGGTTTAATCATTCTAGCATTAATGGTTTCAGAGTTACATGCGACACAAACTTAAAGTTTTATATTTTCAC
>JAULCC010077411.1:0-14576 GCA_032358795.1 Nuttallia obscurata | reverse complement strand
TAGAATCTTATATTCGTGTTTATTCAATATCATTTTTATGAAACTCGTTGGCTAAAATCATATGACACTCGCCAAGGTTCGTGCCACATGTTTTAGTCAACTCGTTTCATAAATATGATATTGAATAAGCACTCATGTAAGATCCTCTATTTATCTGTAGCTGTATAGCTTTTTCTTAAACCTAAAAACAGAATTAATTCTGTAAACGTAGCATTCTAACAATGTTGGGCTCTGATATAATTTCTAAACGTTCCTTACAATATTTGGCAATCTGTCAGGGCACCCTATGTACGACTAAATCTTCTATGCAAACTTTGCATCTAAGAGCTAGAATGAAACATTTTATTGTCTTTGTCCGTGCTATTTACATACTTCTTCTGGTCAGAATTGAAAATGTATTAGATAATGTCATGATGTTTAGCCGACATTTTGTTAAGCTACGACCTTATGTTAGTGGACCGTAAGCATGTGACGGTATTAAATACGCTTAGGGATATATTTAGTTTCTAGAGGAAGCACAGGGCATTATATTGAGGTAAAATGTGTTTTACCTTAACAACACTGTGAATAATTCACAGAACAATAACAATTTGATGTGGAACGATCAACACGGCATTTCTTATTATAAAAATTATATCAATGAATTGAACATTTTAATGATTTTGTTCCATTTTCGTTACAAAACTGAGTACGTTTTTCAAAGACAACAATGTCTGCATCTGTAAAGCGTACATTTAATTGAGGGATACGCACAAAACGGTGCTTTTGTTAGGTTTTACATAGTTTTAACAACTGTATTTCGCGTATAATATAAACTTAACCGGTCGTGTGTGATAATCGAGATTGCGACACAGAAGAACATTTTGTAATCTTTAGCAAGTGACAAACACAACTGTGCTGTGGTTAATGACTTATGAAAGCTTTTCTGAACACTCGCCGCCAAGTGCCTCTAGGGCTATGATTAATCATGATGTACTGTGGAAGGCAGCTGTGGAAACAAATCACCGAAGCACCTCAATCTTCAGACAAAGCCCTATAAATATATATAAACCAAGGAGCATTCTTAACGTAGTCTTATCTACAGACCATTGTTTACGGTATAAAGTCTTGCTGTGTTAATTGTACCAAATCTCAAATTGCAGTCAGGTGAAGACATTACAACTGCAAGTAAAAAGACAGCTGGAATCGAAATTAAAACGTAACAAACTGTTTAAGTTAACGTTGAATTTATATTTGGATATTCATCTTTATCTAATCTCTGATTTCTTGCAAGATGTATATTCGTTCTATGACAAAATGATTAAGAAATTTCATTCAGATCAAAACAGTTAAAGCATTTACTACAAGATCCCATACTATCTGGCATTAAGAGCTTAACACACCAAAAAATCATTCAGGAATTTTATTTTTGCATCTTCGGGGCCTCCGTGGCCGAGTGATTTTAGTAATGGACTTGAAATCTCTCAGCAACTCACCTCCCGGTCTAGGTACTTCGAATTTTGCAAAGAGGACGCCTTCCAATTGTCTTGCGGTAGATCGGTGGTTCTACCCGGTAGCGCTTTGTGTCTGAAATAGTGTCTGAAATATAATATACTTTGACGTCGTCTGTCATTGACGTCACATAAAAGGATGACGTCACTTCGTGAAAAAAGGTCTTGTGCCGTAACATGTTGGATTATAAAGTTTTAAAAGGAAAAAGAGTGGGACTTTTTGTACTTACTCATTAGAAAAAATACAGTTTTCAAATGGAAAAATTAAACGCAGTTACATTCACTATACATCCATCATTGAAGCATTTCATCGAATCCTTACTTGTTCTACATATCATGTAACGGCTAAACATCGTAAACACTTCTTACATACAGAAATTATTGTCGCAATTTAAATCATTGCAAGCCGCAACTAATATATTACCTAAGAAAACGGCACATCTTACAAATTGCTCACTTGTTTTGCAATAAATCTGATACTTATTTCCCAAAGGTTTGAAACAAAAATCGACTACTGGGTCTGGTAAATAGTTTAAGGTTGTTTTTCTTTCAACAATCTAGCAGTAAACAAGACACTTTTTACCACATTTTTATAGCACCTTTTTCACATTGGACAGACGTTCAAAGGTGCTTTACATATCTCTTCCCTATTTTACATATTGTTTCCCGATTATCAGGTTCTCAGTCTGTCGTGAACACTTGGTGCAAGTTGCAGCCACGGCACATTGGCTTACACCTTCACACGTAACATACTTAGGTGAAATATCGTGTATATGACTTTCTTGCTTTCAAGGTTAAATTACAAGCTCAAACTATGGTCAAATATTCGACTGCAGCCATTCAAACAATATTCCTGTGTTGACTCAATTTGTCCTGTATTTTATTGGTATAAACCGTATGCCTACACGCATATTCAAGGGCAGCATTCGTAATATATGGGGTTTGTTGAATGATTCATTTGCTGTTCAAGTTAAAGTGTGTTTTCAAAACAAAACGCCGAGCCACTCTCATTGTGCGACTGGATATACATGTACATGTACTGCGGTGACGTCACCTTCGACTCAAACATTTCATTGGATAATGTTAACTATAGAAATGTCGCGACTGAAATTTTACAATTTAAACAACACGCTTCTTTTGAGTTTGCTATATGCTATATTTATGAAAACAATTTTCCTTTTTTTTTAACGAAAGTTTCAAAGTCAAATAAAGAACATTTTCCCGCTTTTGCTGATAACATAATAATGCAACTACTAAAAACAAAAGATAATTTTTACATATAGATCTATTCCGAACGCTGGAGTAGTAAACTTTTGTTAAAGCTTGTTCAGCAAGTTCTATAGACAAATATAAATACACCTTTCGGATCAAAGGCAACGAACTTTGAACATGTTCTAAGTACTGGAAAAGGTACTATGTGACTTTCACTACTAAAAACTTACAACCCAAACAAAAATTCAGGCGAACTTCTAAAAACTAATTCAAAACCAAATTAGTTTGTCAATACTTTGTGTAACATCCCTCATGTATCATCAGATAAAACAGTTCCAAGAATCACCGGTTAAAATGTCTTTCAGTTTCAAATCAGTTGAAATCCTGTAATTTAAAAGCTTTATTTGGTGCAATTTAAATTCTCACATTTAATAAATTAACGCCTAAAACGGATTGACCTCCGATCAGACAGATTTAGGTAAAGAGGCGCGTATCCATATGATATGTTAGAGAATATGGTATCTTAAGGATGGCCAAAATTGAGTCATCTGTTGAAATTATGTTTTTTCTAAGGAAAACAGTTCCAGCAAAATATCTCGACACAGGAATGTCATATGAGTAGTGATGCAATTTGACACGGTTAATAACCTTTTTTGCTTGCTAAGCGCGGCGGTGATAGAATTTGCAAAGAGTTTGGACCCATATAAGCCGCACTCGGCCAATTGTTTCTCAAATATTGGGCAAATCCGATGAAAAATTAAGATCTAGGCAGACGTACGTTTAAACGGACGACAATTTCTTTTGCAGGCTAAGGCTTACTGTCGTTCGTATTGAATTATTTCACTAATGCGACAATGGAGTGTAACACTTTCTTTAAGGTATTTATTTTCGATGCGACACTTGACTTGCAAAATGTTTCAAAATGTTTCTGTAGAACCATCTAATCCGTTGCCAATACCTTTCCGTCTAACTCAGTTACATTGCTTAGATAGTCCTTGAAGTACCTAGAAACTCACACTTATGTGTATCCAAAGGAAAATCGGACTTAAACTAACCTCAATTTTAACGAGTTTCTCGCGAAATCTAAATATGTTATCTCAAAGTTTGGCTAGCATCCGGTATCCTTCATCCGCAGTAACTATGGAAGTATGTCGGTCTTTTTAAGCACGAATCTAATGGTCTTCTTTGACAATTGTTTAATTTTATTTGCCATGTTCTTGATATATGAAAAGACTGTTATTTTGCAAATATGCTGATATACTTGAAACACATAGAAATAAATCCAAATTATTCTATCATATTTTCCAAATTCAAGAGCTTATTTCTAGAAGCAGCAGAATGAAAGTTTTATTCGAATTGTGTCGCAAATGATATAGTTATTTTCTAAACTGATAGACATTGTTAGTGTCTTTTATACCAGTTTAACAAGTTTACCTTTATACAGTGTGCTTGGTAGATTATTTGCAAGTTTTGTAAGTATATATATCGCAGAATTTGGAATGGCTCATCTGCCGCACGTACATTTTATAAAAAAATAATTTATTTATTTCCACTATTTTTTACACTATAAATCACCACCGACTTCATGTGGAAGAATTAGCTTAGATTTGTATTTTTTATATGATTGGTTGGTAGACTACGGTTTATTTGTAAACTCTTGTGCTTTGTACTTTGTTCCTAAAAGTGCAAACATAAAAATCAAATGAACGATTTCTGAACATCCGTATTTTCACAGGTCACACCACATTATTTGTTTTATGAGGAGAAATGAGAAACGAAGTGGAATATAAAATGGCGTTTACCATCTGTTCGTTATTTGGACTTGTCATATGAAAGCCTTCATTGTACATCCTAGACATCATAACAATGCCACACCTGAATTATATAGTCCCTGGACACCTATTCACGTTCATCACCAGTCGTATCTAATCAATTACCTCCGGTAAAAAATTGAAAGGAGCTTCATAAGACATTTTATAGTTTGGTAAATAAACCTACGTGCCTTTTGACGTAATTTCAGTTACCGCGCCAATCATCGATTCAAAGGAGATAGTTCACTAAGGTTTCAACATCGGCCAAAGTAATTTTTTATGAAATTTGTCTAAAGAAAGGATAGGGTTATCTGTGACACAAAAAGCATTTTTAAAATTGATCTGGTGAATTCCGTTGCTATGGCAACATATTACTTATAAGACAAAAAGTCCATAATTTTGGCGACAAAGACAAAACCAAAATGTTTGGATTACAGATGTATTTGCACTGTTAAAAACACTGAAAGTAAATATCTCATTAACCTATGCTTTTCACCGGTTACCATGGCAACCATGACTTTTTAAGTTATAAGTGATGTAAATCACCTAAAGACTTTCTAGTTCAAATAAAAGAATGTTTATAAATATGGAATACTTAACTGTAAGATAATAAAAAAAATTAAAAAAGATTATACAGAACAGTTTCAATAACAACAGCGTTAATTCTTATTAATTCAAAAAAAGCTCTTAATTCCAACTATCATGAAAATGATCACTGTTTTGGGTTTGGTTTTCTTGGAAATAGATCTGTCTCCTGATAAAAATTACATATATTCCCATTTTGAAAAGTATAGCTTCAATACCACTGTTTTTCGAAGTACATGTAATATAAGGACAACTTACATACATTAAGTTGATTGTTATTGTCACTGCAAACAGTGACAGTTCAAACCAGCCTCCAACACATTTGAAAAGCATCCGATGTGCTCTGTTTGACAATCATTCTGAGCATAGGAGTCAAACCAAGCTTTCAGCATAAGATAATGACTTGCCATTGTATTCTTAACCGTGGTAAGGCAACATATTTCTTTATTTGAAAGTGACACACATGTATATCAACAGTGTACAAAATGTGTATGCACAGACAGTATGAAATTAACAAAAGACAAACTTCTTTATAGGAGCCATCAAACACATACATGAATTTATGTAATGTTGAATACTATGAATGTGGAAACGTTATTCAACAATCAGACAATTAGAACAACTACTCTTTCACTACACTGTCCGCCAAGGATTCTGTGTCTAAGACGTCTACTGCTTCCGGCAAATCATTGCATCTGCCAAGTACTGAACCCACTATCTGACACCAAAAGACTTCCGGTCAGTTTCAAGACAAGCACTACTTAAATACCACACAATGGCTCTAATGTCGGAACAAACACCTTCAAGTCTTGCCCCAGCACGACATTTTCTATATTATGCAGTTATAGCATGTGGGCTGTATTTCAACTACAACATGTATTTCTTTGATGAAATGTGCCGACTTTGAATTCGGACACACAACAGGTGGTTGTCATCTTTATGTCAATGTCAGAGTCACCATCCATATATTCCTGTATGTAAGATGCACTCAATTTTAGCTGATACACCTCACAGGTGAATGATCAGCTGACATCATTGGAAAGTCCCGTAGGTCGTTTTCCTCCAATGATGTCCACTTCGACGTTCTTCTTTCAAAATTGTTGTCCTCAGCAAAGAGTTCCAGATGTTTACCTTGAAATACAAAAATTAACTTAGATCCGTCACGTGCTGGAATTAGTTTATGTTAATATTATGAAGGTTTAATTATATCAGGTATTGTTGGTAATATAGGGAAAAAGCTTGTTAAAGCATGATTCTTTCAAACCATTGAATATATTTTGTTTACAAGGTGGTCTTACTATACTAGTTAAACGAAAAAAGGCAAAAATGAACTAAAGAAGTGTGGTGTTAATATTAAAGTTGTCTTATGATTAATGAGATGCTCTTTAATCTAAATTATTATTGACCATAGGTATAGAAAAGTAAGATGACTTTTAACATACCTCCATGGATAGTTCACGCATTCGACTGGCAAGTGCGGTACCTTCATCCTTGTTTGTAGGTTCAGTAAGTGCTTGGAAGTATTTGTTTGATATGGATCAAATTATACGCACGGAATCGCCCACATACGGAACTTGACTGGTAGGGAGAACTCTGTCCAGGTACTTGTATCTCTTGATCCGGGAACTGACAGATTTTACCACCCACCTTATCTACAAAGATTATTAAAAGAGCATTTAATGATGTTGTTTTACTTGTTTAAACTTTATGTGTCGCAAAGTTAATATATATATATATATTACTCATAACCAAATTATTATACGTAGATGAAATAAAAAAATCATTTGTATTGTTTAAAGTATTTTATGAAGATAATAAAACTACTCAAATATGTTGGGGTTTTTAGAAATAAAGGAAAAAAGCAATTGCTGTATTTGTACAAACTACCTTAGTTACTAGTTTGCACATTTTGGCGCTTTCATCGGGCATTGGTTTTCCCCTTTCTTTAAGAAGCTTGGCATGGCAGTTGGTATTCCAAAGTCTTTTAAAAGTCTCACGGAATCATGGAAACCTCTGTCAATGACACTCAAGTCATCTTCCTTGAGAAATGACTTTGTGTCGTCAATGTTCCTCTTTAACAACATATGACTAAGGATGGATGCTTCATTATTCCTTGCTATATACGGATCCATTATCGTGACAAAGTGTCCTGTTGTGGTAATCAAAACCATTGGTTTTACATGGGGCCTGTATTTGTGTGAACTTAAAGAGTATATTTGGAAGCAAAGGTTAACACTCTTTTGGATATACACATAAGTGTCATCTAACACTAGTATCGACCCATTGTCATCAACATTAAACAGGGACTGTGCCAGAGGACGCGTGTGCTGTTAGTTAATCTGTCCACGTGTGACTGGTTCGATATCCAGGTATAGTGGTACAAATGATTTCATCAAAGCCTTGTGCACAGTGACGACTGCTCTTCGAACGCTGGATACGCTAAGTCTGTAGATAGTTGTTAGCAAACAGTTGGATAAAGCTGACTTCAGTTTAAATAGAAATATTCTAACAGGCATGAATCAAATTATTTCTGTCAATAAATACCAAACTTCTTGCATCATTAGGAACAATTTAAGTTGCGGTCCTGGTTGTTTACAAACAACACACCTGGAGTGTGTGTTGGGAGCGCCTGGTATAGTGAGAGAGACTGATGGTGAACTGGAGACAGTGATGGGATTTGATTATTAGGCTGGTGAATGATAATGTGGATCCTCACTTTGTGCTGATATGGTTATGCTACTTGTAAATGATTTTGATGCAGCTGTGTAATAACGATGTTTGGATTTGTTGCATATAGTTTCAGTTTCTGAAATGTTGACCTTTAGTACTTTTTCTTTCAACTATGACTACACAGAGGAAGTGATAATCCGTCTTTCTTTCGGATTGCACCTTTTGTTGCACACAGTACAAATGTAGAATATTGGGTATTCTGAAATAAATAGAATTTAGTACATGTACACATTGATTAAACATTTATAAATGATAGAAAAAAAACAACCTTTTTTAGATGAAATGATAACTTTAGAACCAATAATTTTCATTGTGATCAGAAAAGGAAATAAAAGATTTTTGTCCTAAGTGCGTTTAGAATCAGACCGCCCGCGTCACATTCATTGACATAACCAATTAAATGTACCCTTCCATGACTTTACCAATGAAACGTCAAATAAACGTGTGTGCAAATGCAAAACGAGTTATCGGCTGCTTACGCCGATCGGTCATGAACGATCAATACAACTATAGCAACTCGGAAAAGAAAGTAATGGTACTATACTTTTTAATGTTTACAGATTTACCAATTCAGTAAACCACTTACTTTGTGAATTTGGTGTTTCGTTATTGGACTTAATATCAAGCTCAAAACACATACAGAAAGACAAATCAAAGAGTTCAGCATCTTGACAGCGACTTTATTTACAAACACAAACCGTGTCATAGTATTCTTTGCCAGTGTAGTGTTTACACCAACATTTGTGCTTTATTACCACAAATCTTTTTAATGAGCAAGAAATATTTCTTGTAATAATATATATTTTTATTTTTTTTAAGCCATATAAAAATCTAAAATCAAGCTTTTCAAATAATACCGTTTCGTGGATAGAATGCCGAATTTGAATTTCAACGTCTTGGCGATCAAGCAACACACTTTGATTGATATTTTAGAAGTTTTATTATTCAGCACAGCCGTCGACAGTCATAAGATTTTCATGACTGCATGGGAACATTGTCTGTTTCGATTTTATGGTTGTCGAGGACTGTGCTGGTATCTATCTATTTTCATACTTAAAGTTACAAAGACGCCCAACACACAGGTAATTCCTGTTCCGGTGAATGTTTTTAACAGTTGTCACAACCATTAACATTCGATTATATAAGTCAATTTATCCATATTTGTCAAGTTAAATACATGTATTTGTATTACTATTGTACACAACGTTTTTATTTCAAAAACGTTATAAACAATAATGTTAAATATTTGGCCGATTTTGACCCAAGGTGAACCATCCCCATTAAAGAGGCTATATGTATTTTAACTTCATGTTTATTGTGCTGGAATATAGCCTATGCTTATCGGGAAAAAATATTAACAACATAGATTATAACAGTTATTTGGCCAGTTTAGCAGTTTTGCCCCTCAAAACGAGACAAGCGTGCATTATTAGCCCTCGTCACATTTGGTCCAAAAGTCTTCATTCGCCTCGATTTGGAAGCCAAACGGCTAAATTGGCAAACAAAAAATTATGGTCTTTGTAATGAAGACTGTACTTCGTTTCAAAATGGTATATTTCAACACAATAAGTGCAAAATTAAAATGCTTACAGTCTTTCGAAAATTTGAATCGAGAGATACTATTAAGTCTGCGCATTATCTGAAATGGGTTTAAAATTCACGTGGGTTTACCGTACTGTAATAAGACTATACCGGAATACTGCATTTTGCTGCCGCAGTGAATAACTCCAAGTCGTATTTTTTTATAGTCTTATTTAGTCACCGCCAATATGCACAATTTTGTCTCAATGACAGGTTTCGTTTGTACTTGATGCACTTTTTATAACGTACATTTTATAAAGTTGTGGATATGACAGCAGACAATGCGAACGCTCTTACGGTCTGGTCTGTTCTGCTCTGCATTTGATTTGATGATACTACTGTTTTCCCCATGTGACATCCGAGTTCATTTCCGTCGCGTCGATAAAGGGCGAGTTATTACGATTAGTTCAGCACATGATAAATCATTTGGAAAGTTGCTGTAATATCCTACGGGTTTTTTTGTCATCGTAAATGTGGGGACCATCTGCGGTACGTCTGTCGGATGTGAAAATGCCTCTGACATAAATCTTGAGTAATGTTCATTGCGAGATCAAAGTAATGTTGTGTGTTTCTACATAACCTATATCACACGCGGGCAATTGTTTTTTGAATGTTAATGAATATATTTGCCTAAGCAGTATTATTCATGTGATGGGCGTTCATTAATAATATGTGTGTAGCTTTGGTCATATCCGGATGATTTTTAAACAATGCAAAGCTCAGATTAACGTTTAAAACATCGTTTCCAAAAACAAAACTTCAATCAAATACGTTTCATTCAAACTTTAACAAACAATGCGGTACTGTTATGGCCCAATAAATACATGTAGCTTTACGTCGTGTTGTCATGGTAACTCTAGAAGTATTTGCTTTAAAGGTAATCGAATTTTATTGTGTAGTATATCTTTCAAACAGATTCCAAGTAAAACCCCTTTTCACATTAGAAGCGCATCTGTTATTTTATTTGTTGTTTTCAATATATCTATGTCTAGCAATATCCGTTTTTAGCCATCAGTTGGCGAGTTCCTAACTTAAAGATCGCAGTCTGTCAAGTGTCTGCTATTTTGTTTGTTATGATGCTGATTATTTTATCCGTATATATAAGATTAAGTGCAAACGTTCGTGCTTTTAAACATAGTTATTACATAAATAAAGTTCAAAATCCAACTAAATACATTTCTCCCGTATATCTGACTAACTATAATCTTTACAATTTTAACCTTGACAAATTTTTATGAGCTATTTTTATCTGCCATATTATCCTACTACATAATGTTCAGCGACCTTGGTATCGTTGTTTGGTTTTATTATGCATTCGTAGTTGGATGGTTTTAAGTAGCTCATTATGTACCAGAGTTATTTATTGTATGATATTGAAAGTTAATTCTAAACTGGCAGCAAGAAAATCATCATTTATCATCCGGCATCTTTTAATTGGCTAGTTTTCGCAACGACACAATTTAGTGGCAAGTTAAATTAGTCCTTGATGCCGACCTGCATCTATTGATTTAAATATATCAAAATATGTGACGTGGTCTAACCTCAATATTAAGGGATAAATTTTGTGGTTTGCTACACAAGATATCAGGCAAGGGCGTTGACTCAGTCAGTTCAGAGAAAGGAGGTAGCTCAGTCAGTCGAACGAGTGGAGTGAACTTAATCCTTAATCTTATGGACCCAGTCAGTCTAGCAATTAAAGTGAACTCCGTCAGTCAAGCGAATGGAATGAGCTCAGTCAGTTAAGGGAATCTAGACGACGCAGTCAGTCAGTCGAGAGGGTCAAGAGGACTTTTTCATAGAGTGAATTTAGTGGACTCTCTCACATGTCAAGGTAAAACGTCCAACGTTAAACCCATTTAAATACGTTATAATGCGGTAGTTCTTATATATGAGTATCAATTAAGGTGGTTTGCGTGTGGTATAACATAATGTCAGATATATCTCAACATTTCGTTGGTGGTAGGACAATTCCAACGGAATTATATTTTGTTGAAATGATACATCTTCACCGAAACATTTTCTTGGAATAACTCCTTCTTTCTAGAAATCTCATTTTTCTTTAAAATTGATAAAAAAAGATAATTATGTTTTAGATGCAGTTATAAAATTTTTTCAGATCAATACTTCATTATAATTGCAATGTTTACATAAACATTTTTTTATATTTCTTATTTTTAACTTTTTTTTTATTATTTTCTTAGAGAAGCAAACAATACAAAATCCCTATCCTCACAAACTAAGTTGTTAAACAGAGTTGCTCCCCTTGGCAAAATTATTTTCCTTCAAATTCGCTTATTAACGAATTTTGACTCCTTATCCAAATGTTTTCTCATGTAATACATTTATAGAAGTATAACTTATGTCAACAGAATTGTGTTCATACAAGTAAAATGGGATAAATAACCAGGGGTAATCATGTAGCAAAAGACAGAACAAAACAAATAATATATTGATATAAATGGTATACGTGTTTAGTCTTCGAGAGCATCATGCGGATTGAAACTTTTATATAATTCAGAAACTAACATTCCTAACTTGTTTGATTATTACTTCTGGGTATGATTTTGAAACAGTTTCCATTTACTCTTTCGGAAAATAATTCAACACATGTCAAAATAGTTATGGGTCGGCTACACAATGTCTGCAAGAGTTTCACGTGCATGATGGTGTAAAAATCGGGATCAATGTCATGAGGCGCTTTACAAGATTTTGGCATTTGACTTCCGGTGACGATATACTTTATGTCAAAAGACTACTTGCGCGATATCTATTTCTATATCAAGAGGTTTGATCATGTCAATGGATTATCTAAAAAGTTACAAAAGTTTTAGGCATTTGGTCAAACATTCGTCAACACGATATAAGTGTGAAATGTTTTATGTCCGTTTAAAATTTATTTTTATTGCAATAACACGTATGTTTACAATGTTGGTTTAATAAATAACGTATACGCACATTCGATAACTTATTGAGTTTCATGAAGTGATTTGACTTTTGTTATATTACAATTTGTCTTTTAAGTTAATAATATGCTATAATAGTTTAGTTTAAACATAGTTTATTGCTTTTACCTAACAACATACATTTACAAATATGCACGCTATATATATGGGGGAGAAATATATAAACAAACATTAACAAACTTCCTTTTGAAGCACTGGATCAAAGAAAATTTATGCGTAAAATAAGAAATACAAAGTATAAGGTTGATAAAGAAATTATTCATACAGTGCTTTGTAAAATGTAACTGCACTGCAATAATAGATTTTTCACATTTAATCTCTTTTACAATTAGCAAAAAGAAAATTTCACAAAGCAAAATGTGTGTTATTTAAATAAATAAACGAATTAATATGGCAAATTCTTGAATAGCATGGCATAAATAAAAACTCATGATTACCAATGCTTTTACACTTATGTTACTGTTTTCAATCATTGTTTTGCTATTGTGTAAATGGCTAACCGAAACAAGCATCCACATTGTGTGGTATTGTAAAATGTAGTTTTCAAAATTAATCATGCAAAGTTTATGATGTTCATATCGATTAACAACTCATTGATTTTAACTTAAAACCATACTCAGCGATGCATCTTAGAAAATGTACTTCAAGATAATTGGTTCAGTATAAAATGTTTCTCAGGAAGTACACATAAAACTTAAAACCTCATACTAAATTGATCGGCTAATGAGTATGGCATGTCTCTTTACAAGCACGGATGACATTGTTCCATTGAGAGAAATTTTACGAATTTGTTTAAGAGCAGATCGGTAATTCAAGGCAGTATGTACTTATGGTTATTACACAACATGAACATGTAAATGGCCTTGTTTGTGCAAATTGCGACTGATTTTATCAGATATTTTTGGCGAATCGTTTCCTGAATAAAATTGCTACATGTACAGCATCCTTAGATAATCAATATATCTAAGTCTTTGTTGTGGAATATATTGGTGACCTTATTGAAGCTAAGCGAAAACATGACTATTTTGTAACATACACTATGCGAGTATAGCATCTAAGAAAGATGAACAGAGTGAAACATTTTATGACGATGCATATACTATCGAGGTTAAATAAAAGATAATTGAACAAAATTTTAGGTTGAAGAAAATAGGATAGCGGTTGTATTTTTTGTCAATATAATTGTCAGATATATCGACACATTCATATGTTATCCTATGTGTCCAACTATTCAAAAACACGACTATGTGACTGATACCAACACACGAGTACATGTATGTAACTATTAATTCGGGTTCCTTACTAAAATTATTAATATTAGAATTGATTCGCAATGAATGTCTCTCAGATAAATGATAACCCAGATAAAAAAAGGTTTGCAGCCATGCTCTGTGACTATGCAGTCCATATATTTTGATGAAACTGTTTGTGAGGCTGTTTTGAATGTAACAAAAGGTTAACTTCTATACTTGGATGGTATTATCTATTGTTGGATGTCAAACCTTCCAAGACAAGGTCTACCGTCAACACACGCATCCTTAAAACTAAAACGCATAGAACGGGAGCATTTTGAAATGCTGGGCTTCTTGTGGATTATCGGGGAATTCGACATAATCTTATCAACAACACCACACGGGCCTGATGAGGACTGATCAAATTACTTTCTAGACGGAGTCAGTTCTTTTGATCTGGCCGATTACACAGACCAGTTTATGGTCGTTATGCATTCGTATTTGCTTATTGTTAGTTGCAGTCACAGATTGACAAAAAAATGTTATTGGGGGGGGTTACTTATATAGTAGACTGTCATTGCCTTTACCCCAGACTGCTAAAAATGGCTTCTGCTTAAACTGTCGTCTCCCTGGATTTTAAGATTCATTGAATTCGCCAAATATATGGAGAAACAATAGCCCGAAAGTCAAGCAGCTTTGATCCAGATAAGATGACGAGTTACTCGGTGTTTAATCTTGATTAAAGTTGTTTGGATATTCTAACATGGTTGCACTTAGCAGGCAAATGGTTAACTATACATCATATTTCGTTATAGAAGGTACATGTACATGAATATATTTTGCGATATTTTAATCGATTGCCAGTTACATATCTTTACGATTGTCAACTGTAAGATAGTTTTGTAAACGCATGGCTTATCCCGAATCATTGTTAAGAACTGTAATTTGAAAAAGTAGTACAAACAGATTTTT
>JAULCC010077300.1:0-14577 GCA_032358795.1 Nuttallia obscurata | reverse complement strand
CAGAGTTGAAAGACTTACTCTGCTAACCAGCCTAGCTGACTGGAATTAACTTAAATCAGAAAAGTTCATATATGTAATAAATCTGTTTGCTCCTAAAAGGGTGAATGTAAGTTTAGAAAGGCATAACAATTGCAAATATTGATGAACATCAAAATCCCTGCTTTAAGCATATCTACCCAGTATAGTTATGACATTGACCTAGTTTTGAAAGGATTCATTCAGACATGTAGGAGGAGTTGCATTCACAAGTCTGCAATATCAATCAGCTACAGAGACAAAGTTTCAAGGGACACAAATCTTGAAAAAAATCAATGGACCGTAAAATCGCCACTTCATGCACATCCACCCATTATAGTAATGACATTGACCAAGTTTTGAAAAGATTCATTCAGAAATGTAGGATCTTTAACGTTTCTCCTTTCTGTTGTCATGGCAACCAGAGTTCTGCATGGAATCTAATTTTTTGAACAACCTAAAAAGGGGATCACCCAAGTAACATTTCATTTTATTAAAACTGGCCTAGCTGTTTAGGAGATCACGTTTGAAGCAAATGTTGATGAACAGACGACTGACGGCTCGTTGGATGCCGAACAAAAACCTTTGGCTCAGGTGAGCTAAAAAAATCATTTAAATGTGCTGATCTATGAAAACATTATTTTTTTACTGATTATAGCCACCTATTACTTGCATTTAAAGTAAATTCAAACATTACTTAGGTTGCAGAGATATAAACATTCAGAAGCAGTATCATTATACAACAAATAAAGACTACTCATTTTATATTTTCTACATACCATCACCACTCATTTGAGATGTTCTTAAGAATATTTCCACTGCATGTGATGGTCGTTTAATATCTCTCTCAGCTCCAATAATGATACTCAACATTGTCTTTGGTGTGACCTTCTTCAGAACACATACATCTAATAAAAAGAAAAGTGCATGTCTCAATATTACAATGCAATAGATTTTGTATAAGCGCTTACACACTTCACATTTAATTATGCACTATCATTGCCATCAGCACCAAAAGATTGGATAATCCACCTATAACTCAAGTTTCAGGGATATCTTCATCTAAACTTTAAGTCACATTTATCTGAACTCAAAATGGTAACAGCCCTACAAAAGGCAGTTTTGAATCTAAGTCTGATCTGTTATTTTTCAATTTTTATCTCTGCAACAGTACTCCAACTCATATTCCTTTGATGTTTCATGTAGAAAAGTTGTTAACTGTATTTGCTCATCCAAATATCTCATAAGTCAAAGCTACCTGCATTGTTTTTAAACATTACTCTATATCATTTAGGACTAATGGATGTACCAGAGAGAGGTGATTAGAAAACACTTCTGCAGAATTCTTTGGTTCTTTAGTGTGCCAAGTGTATAGCACTGGTACACAGGGGACTGAATCCTTGCCGTTTACTTTATCCTGAGGCTGACCAACCAGTCGAAATGCTAACCCAAATCCTGTGTATCAAGGAAGAAAAGCCATTACAATTAAATTTCAATTCTTTGGTTTGATTTGTTTGTGGATTAAACCCAAAACCTCCTGAACCAGAAGTAAACACTCTACGACTGAGCTAACCCAGCAGGCAGAAGAAACTCAAGGCCATTATTAAACAAATTTGGTAGAGATACTGTATGGTGTTTGTGCACTATTAAATATATGATTTTATTATCAGTTTAATGACAGTTGGTATCATACTGAGATAGGCAATAAAAATTTAATTTGTTATGCCCACTAATAAATGTAAAAAGGTAATCTTTAAATCTATTTTCAAAACTCTATCACTAGATTCTTAAGTAAATAGACATACCAGTTGGATTAGATGGCAATGCTGTCAAAATTTGTTTTTGACACTTCTTTGTTCTTCGCCATTCTTCAGAGAAGAAAGCCTTTTAAAAAAATTAATAAGCATAATATAAATGTTATAAATCCAGAGGCATGTGAAATTATTTTTTATTTTTCATAAACATTAATTAAGAGAAAATATCAAGAAAACAGAGCCAGATGATTATCTTTAAATTTCCAAGTGCTTTTGGCATTTAACCTTCATCAGGGAACAACACATATATTTAGAAAGAACAATTACCCTATTTCCCTAAAACTTTCGCATTTTCAAAAGTATGTAAAACCATTCTATGTATAACTAAACTTAAATTCATCTGAAAGTTTTGTATTCTATATAATATAATATATATATATATAATTATATAATAAAAGCCGAAGGCTTTACAGAAAATAAAAGTTGTGGCAGATTTTATTCATCAGCAATTTAAAATGTAATCGTCTGTGTTTTAGTTCCCTTTTTTTCTGATGGTTTTCAAATATCGTCCATTTCTATGTGGCCATTTTTACAAAGTCTATTTGCTAGCGCAGATATACAGAATGTATTCCAGACATTCTCCTAAAACCCCACCAAATTCAAATGGTTGTTGTTGTGAAATTAAAGTCTTCAAAATAAACAAAATTAAAAATTGTAAAAAAAAATGTTTTTGTATGGTCATATTCTGATTTTTACCAGGTTGATTGATTGATAGAGTTGGGTTTTATGGCGCCACAATACTGTATAGGTTATATGGCGCCATTCAGGAAAAAACTTGTTGGATCCACATCTCATTTACATCGAGACAAAAATATGGGGTATGGATCCAACAACTTAATACCTGCAGAAGTGCTGGAGAATCAGAGATGCAGAAACTCCAGATTCACATTCTTACAATCATGCCAGGGTTAATCAGTGGTCCAAATTTTGTGCTATATTAGCACGCCCCAGGCCCACATGGGGCAATTTTACCAGGGCAGGATGTCATTTTTATCTTATTTATATAGTATAATACTTTTGGGGGAATCTGGAAAGCTATATAGATCTACCAAAACTTTTGGGGAAATCCTCTTTATGACTATTTTAGTTTATAGAGGAAACAAACAAACAACCTGTTTTTGAAAAACCTTTTGTATGGTCTGGATCTCAGGGGATACAATGTTGGAGAAGCTTATGTTCATTTAAAGCTTAGAGAATACATGTATATCACAAATGCAGCAAATTTGTTAAGTGTTTTTGGCAGTTAGCCCTCATCAGGTATATAATTGATAAAGAAATGTTTGATTTAAACAAAACAAAACTGACTTCATCTGCTCATTGCAGGTTTATATTTGACAAATATGAATTGCCTTACATAGAAATCATTTGCAAGGATTTTGTTTTATTTTTGTACAGAAAGAATGATACATAATATTGAATACTGTGCACTTTTGTCACAAACATTAACTATCTCTTAGATTTTAGAATCAGTTGGTAGGATTGTAGATAAACATATTAGGTAATTTACTAGAGCAATAACTGTTTGATACATGAATTGATTGCTGATCTACAGGGTTTGTAATTTCTTGCATTAAAATGTCCGAAAATTGATTTTTTTGTTGTGTATGGTGAATAGATAGTGAATATGCTTTGAAAATATGCTTTGAAAACAAAGTGTGCAGTATTATATTCAGCAGAATGGGTTAGACTAAGATTATCAATGTCTACATTTCCTGTTTTTAGATTAGTCTCCATCTACATGCATATGTCAAACTTTTTTTTAAATAACTTAAAACTTAAGATATTATGAGTTGCATGTAATTATATAGAAAAAAGTTGCCCGCACATCAAGTGTTCAGCACATAAACATTTAATAACATGGAACAGATAACTTTAAGTAATAATTGGCATACTTCACAAGTCTGTTTATCTCCTGGATGCACCACAATTTTAACAGTTTTGATTTTCAAACTGACGACTTCATTTTGAAATTCGTCTACTGCATCAAACATTGCCTGTGCAGAATCTCGTCTGGGATATCCTAAGTTTCCAACTCCCAAGGCTGGAAAAGCTATCACTGTGCAGTCATCAAGTCTATTGGCCTGGTATAGGCATGGTTTTATAAACTCTTTGACCTTCTGAAAAGGAAACAAATGTAAACAGTATCACCTGCATGGTGCAAGTTGCAACTTCTTCTCCTAAACATCATATATCAGTATGGCTATTAACATTATACTACTATGCATCAATGTTTTAACACATATAATATTATGCCCAGTAAGCTTGTTCATTTCTTTATGGCATATATTTTCATACTGTTCCCTTACATTTGACATTGGGTGAAAGAATCCAATACTTTTTTATACAGCATACCTTGATATAGCATACTTAATGAGTTTTTTTCATGTGACAAGAATTGGACAGAACTTTATACTTTTGATAAATACTGATGCATGTTTGGTAACTGATATGTTAGTTTTCATTATTTAGAAGAATGAGCTCATATAACACAATGTTTCCAATACAAATGCAACAACTTATATCATTTTATGGATGAATAAAGAAATGAACAGAATTTTATAACTGTTAAATAATAATGTTATATATGCTTACTTTGAATATATATGCCTGTCATATAACAAGAGGACCATGATGGTTCTGTAAATGGTCACCTAAAATTCCCTACATACAAAATAAGTAACTCCAAGGAAACATTTATCAATCTAGATTGACTGTATATGATGTAATACACAAAATACCTGAGTTGGCATTGTATTTAAGTGGTAACAGAAGTTCCCTAAATATAATGTTAAGCAGTCTATTCATAAAACTAGTGTATGTAGATTTTATGTTTATGAAGGTAACATATTCATGGGATACTAATTTAAACAAACCCACTTCAGCTGACTTGCTGCGCATCAAATTCAATGGTTTTTATCTTGGTTTTGGACACTCAAAAGACTGTTGCAAATGAAATAATGAGCACATGCAGGCAATACATTTATGGCATGACATTAAGACTTAGAGTGATTGATGTCACTGCGTGTGTTTACGTTCTATTCACTCTGGCAGTTCTTCATGGGTGTAATGTCTCTTTTGGAAAAACGCACTACTGTGAATGTGCAATAATGCATTTTGCAATAAACTTGGGAAATCTCTTTTAGAAACCCTTGAAATGGTTAAAAGACATACCATAATAAGACACTAAAAAGATGGTTAATGTATAAATAGTATCAACATTTAAGAGAGGGAGATGATAGCTGTGAGGAGAGAGGAAACAGGCCAGAAGATCAACAACCATGAGGACAAGAGAAAACCTAACACAAGTATCCAATCTCATTAAAATAAGATCTATACCATTCAAATACTTTTCATGGTATGATCTGACAATAAACCATAGAAGGTCTTCTTCCATGACCTTGGGTTTTCACTTTTCGATATATATATATATAGATAATTTTGATAAACCAATCAAAATGTTTGGTAAATGTTCAAAACAGTCCTTGCAAACTGCATTCGCGAGCTTTTATTGTTACTCAATCAGAACACTCGTAAATAATCTGATTTACTTTTTCTTTCATGGTTGTGTAACTAACGTTATGATTGGCTGATCGTAAAATC
Source organism: Nuttallia obscurata (assembly GCA_032358795.1). NCBI lineage: Eukaryota > Metazoa > Mollusca > Bivalvia > Cardiida > Psammobiidae > Nuttallia > Nuttallia obscurata. The sequence continues at coordinate 9,148 of JAULCC010077300.1, read as the reverse complement.
AGCTAAAGGCATATTACAATAGTTTGTATACAGATCTTACCATGAATGGTATTGATTTTAATGAGATTGCACATGTATCAGAAAAAGTAAATACAGATTGTCAATTAAAGAGGTACAATGCTTATGTGAACTTGAGTTAATTTATGGAACTGTTAAAAGGATTTTAATAGAAGACTTGAAAACGTCTTGGAGAAATGGCAACCATGTGCGTATTTCTTAGCATATTGAAAAGGTGGCGGTACAAAGGCAGATCATAACAACAGATGAGATCTGAGTCTAATTTAATGATCCTGAGATGAAAATGCAATCCACCCAATGAAAAGGACATCATAGAAAGCATGAGTCTCACAAACAGTTGGAAACACATTTTTTTTTTTTAACATGGATGACCTGTAGTTCTATGCCATATTGTAGTACCAAAGGGTAAGACTGAGACTGTGGCATATTGTTCAAAGGTTAGCATAACATTAATCTGCATTCTTAATATTGTTTTCAAATCCATAGTATATAAGAACTAATTAAATAATTTAGAAACTCAGTAAACATTGCTTTTTTGAGGAAATGTAATGTAATGGTAGGCACAAGCACTGCAGTGGACAGTATTTTAAAAAGGAGTAATTGTTTGAGTGACTAACAGTTAACATTGCAGACATCATTGTTGTGCAGCTACCATACAGATTAGTTAAACTTTTTTTTCAATATAACTATAATCATTTATCAGTTCACCTTTTTTGTGTGTAATATAGCTAGAATCAATTTTGCTATGAATGTGATGTTTTGCACAATAATATAAACTAATTTCACACCATGGATGCCAACCCATTGTCAAATAACTGATTTTTTGATTGGATCAATCAGCATAGGTCTTTGTAAAGTAATATGCTAATGATGGCATCATTTAAACAACACTGAAAGCTTAATATATGATGTTACACACTATAATATCTTTACTCTAGCATGTATGGTAATAGGAGAAGATTTTTATATATTTTCACTCTATACTGGTAAGTCTACCGGTAAATGAATCTATGTAAAATAAGACTCCTTTTGGCAGAGCCAAATTTGATCCCAGGGTCACACTATTTTTACAAACTTGCTAAGGACCTATAAATGATGTTCAAAACAAAAACATATAAGCTCTGGCCTGTGTGGTTTCACAGGAATAATATTTCAAGTTTTCATTATTCAAGTCTTAAGAAAATTAAAATGTACCTGGAGTTGGTCTAAACTTGGCTATATCATTTGAAAAAACTTGTCTGATGTTTGTTTGTTTTTGTTTATCAGGAATTTAGCAGCTCTTTAACAATATTTCAGTCATATCATGACGTGCAGTTTATTACAGTGCAGGAAGACCCAGGAGGACCTCTCTTCACTAATTCAGGTACAGAGTTCACCCAAGTAGGACCACCGACCTACCGCAAACCAGCTAGAAGGCTTCTGCAGTTGAAAAATCTGACATGCCCAGACCAGGATTCAAACCTACATCAGTGAGGGGTCAAGAGAATGCTAGTCCGTGACCATAACCATTTGGCCATGGAGGCCCTACCAAATCTGATTGATAATCTGTACATGATGGTACATGAATAATATCTAAGGTCAAGCTTTTATGATTTCTGATAAGAGGAGTTTTTAAAGTTTTCAGTACATAATTTTAAGTCTATCTAAATCGGCTTCATCTAAGGTGGGGCCAAACCTGACCCAAGGGTCACCATTTGAACCAACTTGTTAGAGGACCTGTATATGATGGTACATGCATAATATTTAAGGTCTACAGCCTTTACGGCGAGTTAAATGCTATTCATAAAGAATTATCTGCCCAGGATAATTTCAAAATAGAAACAAGCATTTTTGCTGAAACGATACACAGGAACGGACAATGTCATTCCAATATCCCCCTCCCTATTACATCTTAGAAATTCAAACTTGCAACAGCCAACTGAAGAATTTGCTAAAAATATGAAAAACGGAGTGTATAAAATGAATTGTAACAACTAGAAATGTGTCCATGGACACTGATGCCCCCACTAATGCCCCTCTGTCACAAAATGATGTAAGTAGCAAAGGGGTAAAGCTATTGTATGGAGGAACCTCTTCATCAAGGACCATCTACACATATTTCATTGTGTTCACATTAACCCAAAACCTGATATACCATATTAAGATCATGACACAGTTTTCTATTTTTTAAGTTTTCCACCCCTAATGTGAAAATTCTGGCATCAGTAAGCTTTGCCATACTCTGGTAATAAAAACAAATAAGTAGGAAGTGATCATCTTCATATTGATGTCATAAATATGCTTATCACATAAACTGCCTTCTGTGACATAAAGCAGTGACATAAATATCATATGTAACTAGTTACATAAATATAACTTGAAACCGATTGATAAAATGTGCTCAGTGTGCATTTTGTGCAAATTTCTTAAAATTCCTTTTTAAGTGATAAATAGAATCATATATTCGTGTTTATTCAATATCATTTTTATGAAACTCATTGACTAAAATCATATGACACTCGCCAAGGCTCGTGCCATATGTTTCAGTCAACTCGTTTCATATATAAATATAATAATGAATAAACACTCATGTAAGATCCTCTATCAAAGTTTGAAAACATTCTGACTTTTGGTTTAGGAGGAGTTGAGGACACAAGGCTTCATAACCGGAAATGATACAAAGGGCGATAACTCCTAAAGCAAATGGGGCCAATAATTTTTTATTTGTTTTGTTTTGTTTTGAATTTAATGTTACTTTAACAGTATTTCAGTCATACCGCTACGTCCAGCTCATTACAGGTGGAAGAAAATCCTAGGGGACCTCTGTACACTATTTCAGGCACAGAGCGCATCAGGGTAGAACCACCAACCTACAGCTGAAAGGCTTCCTCACTTAAAAAATCCAAAGTGCCCAGACCAGGATTCGAAGCCACTAGTGAGGGGCTGAGAGACTGCAAGTCAATGACTATAATCACTGGGCCAAAGAGGCCCCTTCCAAAAATTTTTAATACTAAACAATAATTTCCATATATAGGTAATTAATATGTGAAAGTTTGAAAACATTCCGATTATTGGTTAAGGAAAAGTTGAGAACTATGACAAGGTTTTGTAATGCGAAATGATACAAAGGGCCATAGCTCTAACAGGAAATGACACCGAAAAAATAAATGGGAGAAATCATCTTCAATTGGCGTTTATTAGTATGTGAAAGTTTGAAAACATTCTGACTATTGGTTAAGGAGGAATTGAGGACACAAGGTTTTGTAACTCAAAATAATACAAAGGGCCATAACTTCAACTGGAAATGATGCTGAAAAAAATAAATAGGAGGCAATCATTTTCATGTGGCAGTAAGTAGTATGTAAAACTTTAAAAACATTCTGACTATTGGTTTATAAGGAGTTGAAACACAAGGTTTAGTAACCCAAAATGATACAAAGAGCCATAATTCCAATTCTTCATATGGCATTTACTAATATGGGAAAGTTTGGAAACATTTCCAGTATTGGTTTAGAAGGAGTTGAAGACACAAGATTTTGTAACGGACACGAAGGACAGACAAGGGCAAATCTATATGCCTTCCCACACATGTGTAAGGGGCATAAAAAGGTACTTCAGTATGGATTTTTCTAGTTTGTTTATCTGAAACTAAATTTCATATCTAAACATAGACTTCATATTTATTATTTTTGTTTATTTTATGAGTACTCCTAAAAGTTAAATCCATAATTTCTAGGGATGGCAACTATTTTAAATTTGGTAACCGGATATTTGGTTTTAGTATCCAAATACTATTCGATTATCCATTTTTTGTTAAGTGACTTTTTCAATGTTTTGCTAGAGCTTGATTTTTGATACTGTAAATCTACTGTACTGTTCACTATATAAACAACAGAGTACTCCAACTTTTTCAGCCAATAAGTTTAATCAAAATCTTCAATAAAGATGTCCTTTCACTATATATTTTCTATAAAAATTATCCATCATATAGAAATATTTATAATTGAATTGTACCTTTTTGTATGTAACAAAATCGTCTGCATTATAGTCACTTTTGAGTTTGTGAACTGGACTTCATACAGCTGTTCTATATACTGTTCAATCAAAAACATGGGCGGCATCACTTACAAGGAAGGGATTTGAGAATGCAACTTTCTTTAAATAGATTGGAAGTGGGTATAGTAAGGATTAATAGTCCGACTGCCAAAGCCTGGAACCCTGCATTATAAATATAGAATTTAAACCCCCCAACAAATATAGCACCCAATATGGCTGAAAAAATAGACTTTAATAAACGCAGCCTCAGTACGATTGACCTATGTATATAGTCGGTGCCAATCCAAAATGCCGTAAGTGCCCATAAACAAAGAGGCTATTTGATGAAGAGTTATCACTTTTTTTCTATAGCATATTTTGCTTCCTTTAGAATATACTACACAAAACTGATAATACACTATTAGAGCTGTCAGAATGTTAAAAGAAATGGGGCTGAAAATCCGAAAAGTTAAACAAGACTACCGTGATCGCACAAAATATGTCCATCACTGGAAACTTGACAACTAAAGTTATCATTTGAAACTACATTTATGCAATAATCTAAGTCCGTAAAGGGGCATTGCAGAAAAAATAATCGAACTGGACCCAAAATCCTGTATGATAAAAAGGTAATCATGAAATTTGGTTGACATGTGTCAACCACCACCTAAGATATCCTCAATTTATTCAATAATCTAGGTCAAAAAAAGGGCATAACTCCAGAAAAAAATATCAAACCAGACTCAATCTCAATATGGTTCTTCCCTGTATGCTCAAAAAGCTAATTGTGAAGTTTGATTGACCTTGGTCAAGCAGAACTAAAGTTATCATCTGGAAACCACCATTTTTCTCTTATCTAAGTCCCTACAGGGGCATAACTCCGGGGAAAAAATAATCAAACTAGACCCAAATTCAAAAGGATTCTTCCCTGTATGCTAATAAAGGTAATTGTGAAGTTTGGTTGATCTAAGTCAATCTGAACTAAAGTAATCATCCGGAAACCCCCATTTTTTTCAATACTCCAAGTCCATAAAGGGGCATAACTCCAGGAAAAATAATCGAACTGGACCCAAAATCAATAAGCTTCTTCCCAATATGCTAATGAAGCTAATTCTGTAGTTTGGTTTACGGAGGTGAAGCAGAATTTAAGTTATCATCCGGAAACCACCATTTTTCTCTTATCTTAGTCCCTACAGGGGCACAACTCCAGGAAAAATAGTTGAACCGGATGCAAAATCAATAGGCTTTTTCCCTGTATGCTAATGAAGCTAACTGTAAAGTTTGGTTGACCTAAGTCAAGTAGAACTTAAGTTATCATCTGGAAACCCCCATTTTTTCAATAATCTAAGTCCATATGGGGGCATACCTCCAGGAAAAATAATCGAACTGGACCCAAAATCAATAAGCTTCTTCCCAATATGCTGATGAAGCTAATTCAGAAGTTTGGTTTACCTAGGTGAAGCAGAACTTAAGTTATCATCCGGAAACCACCATTTTTCTCTTATCTAAGTCCCTACAGGGGCACAACTTCAGGAAAAATAATTGAACCGGATGCAAAATCAATAGGCTTTTTCCCTGTATGCTAATGAAGCTAACTGTAAAGTTTGGTTGACCTAGGTCAAGCAGAACTTAAGTTATCATCTGGAAACCCCCATTTTTCAATAATCTAAGTCCATAAAGGGACATAATTCAAGGAAAATTAATGGAACAGGACCCAAATCAATAGGCTTCTTCCCTGTATGCTAAAGAAGCTAACTGTGAAGTTTGGTTGACCTAGGTCAAGCATAACATAAGTTATCATCCAGAAACCCCCATTTTTCTCTTATCTAAGTCCAGAGAACATAACTCAAAGAAAATTAATCAAACAGGACCCAAAATCATTAGGCTTCTTCCCTGTATGCTAATGAAACTAACTGTGAAGTTTGTTTGACCTAAGTCAAACAGAACTTAAGTTATCATCCGGAAACCATTTTGAGCCGCCGCCCGCCCAACCGCCTGCCCGCCGCAGGGTTTCACATAATACGACCATCTTTCAGATGGGCGTATAAAAAAAAAAAAGTAAGTTAAATTATCTCCCTCGAAATATTTCTAACCAGAATTATCCTCCTTCATGCACATGCTCAAGTCATGTACTGCAACTGTGTAAAGTTTCATCAGTATCTGTCCATCCTGTAAGGAAGAGCTGAGCAAACAAGACATTCAGACAGACAGATCGATTGACAAGGTGATTCTTATTAACACCTTTTAAACTTTGTTTGTGGGGGTATAATAAAAGAAAAGAGAAGAAATGAAATGTTGTTTTTCAAAATATCTTATATAACTGTTAATGTTGTATGATTAGATAAATGTCAGCTTTTTACATGTAAGATATGACACGACTCACTATAATGCTCACTGAATCAGTTTTACCACTTACAGCCTCCATTAGAACTAAACATGAAACAAGTTATTTTAATTTCCAAGGAGCATACACAGTGCTGAAATACTTGCCTTTAAAATAGCAGTGACTAGGGTATCAATCTTGAAATAAACAAAAACTGTCAGACTTCCAGTCAAAATCTACACATAATGTCTTCAAATTAACTAAGAAATGAAAATTAGATACCTGGAAGTTTTCCACATATGTAAGAGAAATCTATGAATCCATTGTTTTCAACCACATTCTTGTCCCTGTCTTTGCTGTATGTATGTTCAGTTACAAGTCTGTGAACAGATGGTGAGAGGCAGGTGGAAGTCACTGGTAACTGTAGACAGTGTGGTTCCATGTCTCTATAAAGTTTATAAACTTAGATTAAAAGATCAATACTACAGATGGTATACAACAAGTGTTTCATTTGTAATTTGAGTATGCTTACAAGTTTTTGTTAGTTTTTTCTCTTTGGTTAATGCGTGTCAATTGTAGCATTGGATTTTAAGCTTTTAACATATGAACCAAAAACACCTTTTCATCTTTTCTTTGGCTATAGTTCAATGGTTAATTTCAAAAGTAATATAACAAATGATAAAAGAGTATGGTAAGTAACTAATGTAACATGCAACTCATATAAATACCTCCATAAAGTCAGAGAGAGTTTTCATGCTAAAATAGGCAATAACAATTAATGATTATGATATGATACTGATTTCCTTTACTCAAAACAATTACAAAAACTTGCTGAAAATTTCGAACAAATATCAAAGTCTTTATCAGATTCAGGTTATGCAGTGGTAAAAAGTATCTTGTGGGGTGGTTTGGGTTTGCTGTGGCGGCTGGACAGCTCAGTCAAAGCAGCGTTGGTAGGTTAATCTGAAGACCCAGGGTTTGAGCCCAAGAATTGGCTGCAGCTTTTTTCACCTGGTTACATATATCCTGTAGAACTTGAGAAAACAGCTAACATATTGTTGTACATTATTGGACCAGCAAATGTTTGGTAAACATGCAGACTAATATAAATTAAGTATGGGGCAGATTTTTGCTAATATCATAATGATATAACTAGGGTTGGATTTTGGCATAGAGGTGGCTTTTTAGCCTATTTCACTTGTTTAATAATTTGTTTGAAAACAAATTACTCAATTCACTGCACAATTAACAAATAGGCCTACATGTATTAATTATTTCATTTTACACTGAACAATATAGGACCATCATTATACTGACCAGCCACAGTAAGTCTCATCTAGTTATACTGTTTGAATGGTAAGCAAATCTGTATTAGCCAATATGGTTATTTTCACACTGCACAATTTGGTACCTGTAGTCTTCTGCTCTGTTTAATAGACGTCCTCACGTGTTGATTGGTTCATGTCCTGCCTCTTTGCCATTAAGTTTTAATAAGGTTTCATCTTCAAATATTTTTGAAAAACATTATCATAACACTTTAAAACTTAAAGATTTTGTTGATTGATAATTTTGTAAATTGAATAAATGATCAATGTGTAATGACATCAAATCGTTTTCATTGTAACAGTTAACATGTGTTACCAGTGTAGCATTTTAAGTTGGAGTTTTGTTTGCAAACAACAACAGTGTATCGTTATATTTAAAACATCGTGAAAATTACAACTGTCTAAAAGTCGCGCTGAATTTAAACTAGAAGTTTGGACTCGGTGTCACAGAATTCATAAATAAACGATACACATTTAAAGACGGTGAGTTTTCCACAATGATTATATATTTATCATCGTTTCACTATATTTCCGCTAAAAATATCCATAGAGCTTGCTGTATAAAACTGTAATTAAGTGAGATTGATGGAGGTTGAACTAAAGTTTTCGACCCCAACCCCGTTCAACCCTAGTTTACGTCTCAGAAAAAGCAATGACAATATATATGAGCTCATACGTAAAATTATGTATACCAGTGTTTATTTTACATGTGTCATCCAATGTTAAACTGTTTGTTTTTAAAAAAAGTTCACTGTTTAATATTGTAACAGCGATGCCTTACCCATGTTTATTCCCAGACAAAGTCTCGGATTGAGAGTTCTCGGTGCGGATATAATGTAACGGTATGGCAGATATATAGGTGCTTCAAACCAGCCATCCTGAGGAGCTAGCTTTTCCAGCGATGTGTTCTAGCACTCTGCCAGAGTTGTGAGGTTAAGCAAAAACAGTCGCTGCTACTGGCTTGATGGGTGACTACGCGTTATCTATTACAGGGTGGGGAGGACATATTAAAAAAGATGTTAGCAGTGATGGGATACTGACAAATGCCAGACTGGATTGGCCTTACTCATGATTATTCCCAGACTAAGTCTCGGACCGAGACATCTCGGAGGGGAAATTAATGTGACGACATTTCTTCTTCAATCTTTCAAAATATTTTGTACTAATTTCAGGGATATGACGCAGCCTAATTTTGTAGGTCAAGTTCATATTTGACAAGAGCTATGCCCCTTTTTGTACTTAGATTGAATCACAAAGACCTTAACTTTGGATTTGTCTTTGCTATTATTTAACATTTCTTTTTCAGTCTTTCAAAATATTTTGCTTATAACAGCAGAGATGTGATGCAGTCAAGTTCTGTAGGTCAAGGTCATATTTGACAGAGTTAGGAGCCTTTTTGGACTTTAGTTTTGTCACAAAAAACTTAATTCTTGCTATAACTTTGTCATTTGTTAACAGTTCTTCAATT
>JAULCC010077189.1:0-14582 GCA_032358795.1 Nuttallia obscurata | reverse complement strand
AATGTTGGCCCCTACAAAGCTCCTTGTATTTGTTTTGGCAGCTTGCATCATTAAAAACATACTTTCTGTACTGAACTAAAGTTTTAAAATTTGAATTAGAATCACAGGTATGCATGTGTGTGTATGGGAACTCATATGATTGCAATATTTGTCAGGATACCTTACAGTATCTCATATGAAGTTCATCAATACATTGCTTGTTTGAGGAAATCTTATCAATTTCTTTATCATTAAACATTTTGTAAAATCCTGATTTAAATTGATATGCTTGTAAACCCCTTTTGACCAAATATATACATTGTAAAACTCAGTTATCTGTAAAAGAATCACAAAAATAATTTTTTCAATTTCGTTTTTTCAGTTATCTCTCTTAGACATCTTATAAGTGGTTTTTAAATTGCTTGGAGACAAGTTAAATGTTTGAATACAACTCTGAAATTCTTGTTGAAAGAAGAAGTACTGTTAAAACTACAATTTCATACTACCCTAATTCTTAACCTTTAGCCAGCTGAAAAAATGTCCAGCTTAAACTGTCGTCTGCCTGGATTCTAAAATTCATCAGAGTGTCAAACAGCTTGAATCCGATTTAGATGCCATGTTACTCGGTGTCTGATCTGGATCCAAGCTGCATGCAAAGTCTATCACAGTTGCACTTAGCAGGCTAAGGGTTAATTCTTGATACATATCTTTATGTTTCCAATAAGAACTCTCTATCCCAGCTCATATAGTACTTAGTCAAGTCAAACAATTTCACTGGAATAAATAAACAATTATAATCATGCTCATCGCCAAGTTAATTTAAAATTGTTGGACTTAAGAGATAATTGATACAGAAAAGTATAAAAACTTTCACCAACTAAATTACTAAATTACAAAATGCATATAAATTATATGTAAATGCAGAATATAGATTTCTACTTTTAAACATTGATAATAGCTGCCTCTCTTTTCAAAAATGTAAAGTAGGTATGAGTGGCCAGGATTATAATAATAATTTATTTTACTGATTGTGCATATTCTTAATTTGACCAAAGTTCACAATATAGAATTTCTCTTAGGATTTGCTTTTTTCCATACAGAATCTCCACTAAGAAGAAACCCCAATTGGCTTCCAGTCTCCCCAGATGTCAACAGAATGACCAGTTGTAAGCAACACTCTCAGACTTCCAGGCTGCAGTCTTGACAATTGTGCCATATACAAACTTCATTCATGACTGCAATGTCAAATAACATCGTGGCATTCCTTGGTAAAAAAGTCATTTCCTAATTACAAGTTCTAAGGGTCTTGTCACTCACACGGACCTACATCATTAGCACGGATCTGGACACACAATGCAGATAAATCGATGCTAATTAATTTCTGCTTTCAGACCCCAAGACCTTTGGTCATTTCTCTCTTTTCTCTCTCCGCAAAATAATAATACATGCCAGAAAATACCAACAAGAGCAGAGAGGCAGCGAGATTCAATCACATTGCAAATTACATACAAAAAAAGTACCAGTGGTCATTCTTTCACGACTTTTAAGAGAATGGCTCCCAGCATCAATTCCTTGAGTTTTCTAATCACCATTCCATGAATGTGCAATTGAAAATGAAGTGTTCTGGAAAATCATGCAGGAATAAAATGAGTCTTGGACATGTCATTTCCGGGGTTTCTGTGCTGATGTGAGTGACCATTATCAGAAGATTTCCAAAGCCAGCAGGATTATTGAGTTCCAATTGACCACTCTTTCCCTGGATGCTTGGAAAATTCAGCTTTACACAAGTGCTCATTTGGAACGGCAAGTTTTACTCATTAAGACATGAATACAACCTCATGTCCTCAAAGTCTTCTTCCATCAGTTCATGTCATTAAGGCATTCAGTGAAAATAAATTGACAGCATATATATAGATATGTAGAACACAAAACTCTATAGACAAATGTCAGACAAGGCCTGATTTCCCTCTTGATGCCATAAAATAATTAGTTAATAGACCTATATTTGCCCAATGTTAAAAATGGACTTATACTACCAACTTGAATTTTGACCCATTTCATTTTAAAAATATTGAGAATGTTAAGAAAACAACATTTAAGCTTACACTGTCCAGCACAAGTCTGACAGAGAATTTGCATATGCATCATTAACTAATTATATATCCACCCTAAATTATCTATCAAGATATGAGTGTCTATGTAGAATTTAAAATTAAACAACCTGTAGACACATCATATTATCCTGTTGCAGTTGTAATTACCGCACAGACAGTAAACTTAAGGACAACCTGTGCAGTGATATTGCCAGTACATAGTTACATTGAGTGTAGATAGATTACCAGGGATGTGTTGTTTTTCAGCTCACAACAAATTTTCTGTAATTAAAAGTCTTAATGACTAATCTAATGAAGCAGTCAATAGTAATTATGTACTTTAAAACTGCAGTTGCAATTATCTCATTCCAATTAAATAATTTCAATTAGTCGATTAAAACAGTCTGGAAATGGTAATTTTATTCGAGAATGAACTTAAACTTATTAGCAGGATGTAATTCAAGTGCTGAGGTACAAAACCATTGGCTTTTGTAATTATTTCATGGTTTCATGACATATTTAAGCTGTGACTAAATGAAATGCTATCAGAAAATGCAAAACAAAATTATCAATTAAACTGTTTTACTGGCCAATTTCATTAATGAAAATGGTTTTCCTAGAACACAAATGAGTTGAGACAAATTGCAAACCTTACGGTGCTGAATTTGTACACTGAACTCCATCTTCCATCATTTTCTACAGAACAGTCATTCTGAGACATAAATTTCCTGAGGATAACAAAGCAAACTCACTTATTAAATGATTCCTATAATTAGAAGGTCTTCATTGTTTGCTAATACAAGGCTGCTTGCCTTCATCAACTAAAGGGTTATAGTGTTTACATTAAACCCCATGTGGGCCTGGGGCGTGCTAACATAGCACAAGAATTTGGACCACTACTTAACCCTGGCATGATCGTAAGAGGCGACTAATAGGGTTTTAACGTAAACTGGAGTTTCTGAATTTCTGATTCTCCAGCAGGTATTAAGTTGTTGGATCCATACCCCATATATTTGTGATGTAAATGAGGTGTGGATCCAACAAGTTTTTTCCTGAATGGGGCCATATAACCTATACAGTGTTGCGGTGCTGTAAAACCCAACTCAATGTTTACATTAAAATGTACAGATCAAATCATGGTAACCACAGAGTGGATTCTGTATTTTTGCATGAACCATATGGAAATTCATTCTTTTTTTTTTTAAATTTTGCACTGAATGTTGCTATAATCATATAAAGCTGTACAAATCCAACATGACATCAACAACAAATATTTACAACTGAGAATGCTCATTGTCTGTGCTGTTTATAACCTGCATACCTTTGAAGAAGAAATCCCAAACCCAACAAATGGTAATGTAGTAATTTATGCTCATGCCTTGGCTTAGCTCAAGTCAAGAGTTCTATTCCTTTGATCTTGATCATCAGTGATAATTCTGACACAGGTAAGTTTTATAAAGTATACTCTGCTGGAAATATCAACAATATCTGTCATTTCTCTTGAACACTAAGCCCTTCTGTGATTCTAAAACAATTTTGTTTCATGCATTTTAGAAACTGCTTCATTTCTTTACACTGAAATTTTTAAGGTGCATTTTGAAAAAAACTGTTATCAAACCTGAACGCAAAGACACTAAGATGTATAGGTTCTGAGCAGTGTGTAATCTTACTTGCCAAATAAATATAGTAACTTGGCAATATATTAAATGATAGCATTTTAGCATAGAAATTATTGCAGTCATTTATCACAGGAGTTATAAAAGCCTTTTAGCAAATTTATAAACATTGAACTTTATATTATTTTTGTTTTACCTTCTTTTATAAGTATTATCATTTTATATAAGTAAGTGTTTAGGAATGTTAAAACCCATTTTACTATTTATTGCAATGTAAAGGACCAGGTTATGTTTTTTAAAACTAAAGATGTTTTTGTACATTTCTCCAATCTTTCATTGAACCTACAATGGGATATACAACTAATCATTTGTCTAGCCATTATTACAATGTTCTGCATGCAGGAAAATTGGCTGTAAGCAACGAAGACCCCCTGAGACAAACAGTATTGTCTGACATTGATCAATGACCATATTTGGTCAAGCCATGGGACACCGTCCAGCAGACTCCAGCCGCTGCCAAAACAATTGTAAGTCAAATAAGCTGTACCCATCTATATTATATAACTAATAATCCTTAGTGGAGGAATTTCATCTACCAAGTAGGATGAGGAAATATTGCCAATTAAAACCACAACTGCTATGACAGTGGTTTTTGTGCTATACATTATGTGCCAAAACACATAAACAAGAAAGATTAAACTGAATTCCTCAATTATTAATATAACTATATAACTTCTATCCAAGGTAAGCTTAAAATTACATACCAGGGGTGTGCAAATATTTTCGTTTTTTTCTCATTTGTCCATGGATGGACAAGTATATGGATGGACAAGTCCATGGATGGACAAGTATATGGATGGACCAGTAAATAATCCACTTGTGAGGAACAACTCTCAGCTTACATAATTTTACTGTAGTTTAAAATTTAGCACAGAAAGCAAAGTTTTTATTGTATTCATGTAAAAATTAAAAACTGTTGCAGAAAAGTTACATATGACTTTGTAGTTCTCAGACAAAGACATAAATCTTAAATGCTTTATTGATAACTGGCTTGGACAAGAATACAACATAAATTCACTTGTCCAGATGGGGATACGGATGAGTAGGACAATTAAGTGTATGGCTAAGGATTTCCACACCCCTTCTCTATGACTTTTAATTTCATACCACAAAATTTCTACACTTTCATTTCTACTGAAGCTAATTATCTGCATCCTTTAGAAGTGGTATCAGATATTGAGGTCTAACCATTTTGGATTCTAATTTTTCGTTTTTAATGCCAACGTTAAATTTACATAACCTCCGTTTTCCCTCTATCAGCCATGACACAAGCTTCCTGCTGCTGTAATACAATCAGATTTGTGGAACCAAGGAGGGGGAAAAAAATGGACGGGATTTATATCAGCGTGGCCTTGCGTTGGAATTGGTTAACATCAATCGAAATTGAACCAGATGTAGAGATTTGTTAGAGGAATCCTTTGTGACATGCAAAAAAGTCATAGCTTTGCTAAATACCCATTGCGATAAATATTTTAGAATGTCAGCTGTACTTGCTACCATTTTGGCAATTAACTAAACGACATGTCACACCTGCTGAGTCGCAAAGCAATTTTGCCTTCATTTTCCATCCCATCATCTAACTAAATATTCAACCAAAAAGGCTAAGTAAACATGTGTTGGGGTAATTAATCATTTTAAATGGCTGATTGCAATGTTATCTAACAAGAAACTGTTCCTTGCCACCCTGTTAAACTGTTCCCTTACACTGAAGTAACATGCATTCACTATTTGACCTCTGACCCATGGTCCACTTATCTGCAATTCACCAAGAGAATGTCTCTCCTTCCTAAAACCCTCTTTGACCCCAGCAGAATTTATTTCCCATAAATCATCTGCGAAATTGACAGTTAGGTATAAGACAGTGGGAAAATTCAGCTGAAACAGTGTTATTATCAAATGCAATTTGCAACTTAACATTCAAGACCTGCTTGTTAAGGCTTAACTAATGCCCTGTAACCAAAGAATTTCTAAGCCAATGCACTTTCTATCAGCGTCACATTGACACTAACCATTTCCTGTATGAGTCATACAAAGCTTGGACATTTGCTCTGGACATGGTCACATAGCTCTTCAAGCTCTGCATCTCAAAACATCATGGCATTTTATTTTCCATGTACAATTACAGCTAATAAACATGACAAGTGGTCTTTTAGATCTTTTTAGAAAAGGCCAGATATTATCCTTGTAATTAATGCTATGGTAATTTATAGAATGGTTTTAAGCCATTTATATGTTCCTCTGATTGGGGTATGGTCATTATTTTGGTCCATGACATTTTTGGTTCCTAAAACACCATTCAAATACAATAACTATCTGCATTACAGTCAAAAAACAAGAACAAAACAAAAGGACCTCAAACACCTGGGTAGATCAACAAAAGTTGATATGGAATGAATATACGGTATTAGCTGTTAATGAGATTTACAATATCAATGCACGTGGTGCTAAAATAAAAAGAGGTTCAAAAATGAAAAACAATTTTTCTCATAATTTTTTCAACTTAAGTCTTTTGAACAATCATTACTGCTCTGTATGTCTACATTCTGATGAAATTAGGTCTCACCATATTGCCAACAGAGCATTACCCAAATGCCTTTCTCTACAAATTTAAACATCGGCAGACATTTAAACAAATTATTTTGCAGAGAAAAAGTTGTGAAGACTGCTTCATTTCATTACAAAGTGATTTCACCTGTTGCCACATATTTAGCCGGAAACCATCATATGTACTACCACTCAATAAACACTCCTGATACAATTTAAAAAGCCCTAACCATCATCCCCTCGTCAACCCCACAAAGTATATACAGGCTATGATTAGGGATCAAGGGTCGGCAAGAAAAATATACAAAATGATCCCGTAGATACTGATCAGGGGTTGTTTACAAGGTTTTTTGCATGTCTGTTTACATGGCCAAGTAAACATACATGTTTTATCAAACTCATGAAACACCCCGCACAAGCCACCACAGACTAAATATTTGTAAAATTGAAAGAAGTAAGTAGAGCTGAAAAGCTTTTGAAATTTCTCTGAAAGTCACATCAAACTTTGGAAGAAAGAAGCATTTAGGAAGGTCTTAAGAATAATCATTCTAAATTATTAAAGGTTACTGCACATACCCTGTTGCTCCACAAACAGCACAAGGGTCATGTGGAGGGGGGGAGGGGGGCTGTAGGGAACCTGTATTGATCCTTTGCCATATTAATCTAGTAGAGGATTGAAAAGCATATAGGGTCTGAAGCTTGAGCCAGCCATCATTTATACATATATAGACTGCGGAAGGGACTGCCACTTGTGAATAAGCCTGTAACAGGGATAAATCTATCATCTCCTGAGATGGATGTAGGTAAATGACAAAGATGACAGAGTGGAAGATTCAATATGTCAGCATTTCTAATATGAGTCAACCTAATTACCATCAAAATTATAAGTTCATTTAAAAACATAAACTTGAATGAATTTCTATCAGGGTATTTTTGCATGATGATGATATTTTCTGTATAGATTTTCATTGCAAAATCAGCCATTTTTCTGGTATCTTCTGAAATTTGTCGATCTATATAGTAATAAGCAATATATTTTCAGAAAAGTAAAAGTGTTAATCTTAAACATAAAAACTTGAAGCTAATTGTAAATATACAAGTATTCCATCATATTTTCAGATATTTTCATACACCAATGTTCACATCAAAGACATGTAGATGAACAAACAAAAAAAAAGACAGACACCCATACAAATATAATTATAAGGATAGGTAATTTGCAGCACCTAACAATACATATCCAAATCTAAACAATTAAATGATTACATCCAGATTATATAAAAATATCTTAAAAAAATACTTTTATATAAGATTTGAAATCCAAATCTAATAGTTCTGACGTTTTCCTTTTTGCAGATTTTATAAGCTGAAACAAATGTTTACTTGTTCTAATGTTACCTCCCATGCCCTTGTGGAACAAACACCTTGAGATATTTTCTTATTCATCTACAGCCACTTGCCGAATCAATTAAAACGCCAACCAATTAACACTTAAGTACACAGTTCAAAGGTACTTCAAGGAAGCAGAAATGGAGTTTAATTGTTAATCAGGAGAATTTTATAATCAATAAACAAGTCTTATAAATCACAGTAAAATTGCAGCCTATTAGTAAAAGCCAATGTTTTTATTTTTATGTACTTAAAAAACTTTGTGTAATCGCTTCAAATCTTTGCTTTGATAATCAAAGACATTTACATGTTCAAGTTTACACATTGGTAGATGGCTGTGTAAGATAGTGATCTGGAGAATTCCTTTGATACTTTCAAGGGAAGAATTAACCCCCCTTTTTGTTTTTGTATGATAATTGCACAGATACTCATATTTCTCACAATAACAACAAAACACCAATTCTATAAAAGAGTGCAATTGTTTCTTTGATATTTTTACATGGCGAAAATATGCCTCTTGTTTTTGTACAATGATTGTGTCGATACTCTAATTTCCCCTAATAACAACAAATACCAATTCTGTAAGTGCATGCATGCATGAAGCGCAGACAAAATTCACCTGGTTTTTCTGCGAACTATTCAGGAACATTGATTAGAGTTGATTTAGAGTTCCGAGTTAAGCCTCAGCTCACGGCACCTTGCTGATCTTAGAAGCAATAAGCTTAAACTGTGATAAAAACACACCAGTACAATTGATCTTGCAGATGCAATTGGCAGCAGACAAAGTGTTTTTAGCCAGTATTTTTAGCCTTCTGTTTCCCACATTACACTGTTACAAAGTGATCTGTCTGGAAGCCTCACTGTACTCAATTTTACAGAATGTTATCTTTCTACAACAATCCTTTTTGGAGGCAATGATCTTTTCAATAAGATCCGTTAATAGAGAATATAACATGACATCATATTTAACCTTTAGCCTTAGAAGGACAACCATGATAGAATTTACAATCAGCTCGGATCCAGATTGATGACAAATAACTCGATGTCTAATCAGGATCCAAGCTATTTGACACTTGGCCAATTGTTTCTCCAAATATTGGACGATTCTGACAAATTTCAAAATCTAGGCAGAAGACAGTTTAAGCAGACGACATTTTTTCAGCAGGCAAAGGGTTAAACATTTCATTATGGGTGTGAGCCTTTTGGCATATGTATCAAGTTAAACCCTCCCAGTACTGAATTTTATAATGAACTTTTCTGTTATTCCCTACAGATCATTCCATTTACATTTTTTGGGGGGGGGATTTTCTTGTTGCTCACACTGTACATTTAGATCAAGGAGTTCTTATCAAACCTATTTGGCCTGGATCTACCCAGTGAGAAAACCCTATGCCTAATGTTTACAGCATTGCAAGAGGAATGTCTTTTTTATTTTTATGCTATTTATTCAAATTTTGATTCACAAGTTACAAAATGTGATAAATTCAATGCCAAAAAATATATAAAACACTTGAAAAACAATATTCACAAAAATTCATCACAGACTTTGCTGCATCTTGCTGAGGGTGTGTGTGATGTAACAGAAATCATTACTGACAGAGGACTTTTAATTATCCCTAGGCAAAGTCTAATAGCTTATCATAGATATCTACCTATCTTTAATGTTGTGCATTTCCAGAATTGAGTTAAATACTAATCTATCTTCTTCATATTTATATATAAGCTAAAATATTTCTGCACGCAGTCCTTGATTTGTTGGAGACAAAAATCTCTAGTTTTCTGACTTAAGGCTAAAACATATTTAAGTCACCAAACTGCTGCACTGCAGCGGCAGAATTAAGAGGCACTCCAACATGAATCAACTGACTCAGTACGGAACAATAAACTACAGCTCATGAATACCTTATCAAACATTTATCATAATATTCTCCAATCCCTTTTCCATGAGGCAAGCATCTCCCTATCTTTCGGAGCCTTTCCCTTTTTATTCCTATCCCATTCTGAAGGCCTCAGATCATTTTAAATAAAAATTTTCAATGACATTATCTGATTCCACTGATTGATTTGACTCTGCTCACACATCTGTTGGGATTCCATGGTCTGTGTAGAGCAAAGTTAATTCTAATTACCATGACATTACATGTTGGAAACACTTTGCTCTGCAAAAAAAACCACAACTTTTTCTAGTTCCTTGAATGTGAGTTTTTTTCTACTCTCTTTTAGACTTGAGTGTCTCATATATCATATTTGAAAAAGTAATATTAATTTTCTGAACTTGCACAACAATATAATTTTCTCTTTTGTGAATATGTTTTGACGATGCCAAATAAATGTAGGTAGGGTAAGGAGGGGTTGGTGATTCAGAAATGATGAGAAAAGTTCCTGTTTACAATAAGATAATCTTGTTAGGACTGCAAGCAATGTCTTTGATGCTCATATGAGTTAATGAAAGCACATGTTGACAAATATTAATGCTACATGAAAAGATTAAGCAAAGATGGAAAAACCAGCTGATTTCTGGTCAGCCAGGACATTTTTTAAAGCCAAACAACACAGTCTAGATTTTATATCAACTTTTCCAACTATTTATGATATAGAAGACCCCAGGCAGCCCTGGGTAGACTTACAAACCTCATACAAACTAGCTGGATAGCCTCCTCTCATGAAATATTGAATTATCTAAGCCAGTTTTCAAACCCACCACCCAAGACAGCACAATAAATGGACAAGTGATCACAAGCCTATGACTCTATAACCAGTGAGCCACAGAGGTAACCTGTAACAGTTATTATTGTTCAGAATTAACTGCATGTTTTATTTTAGACGACTATAAAAAGACCTTTGAGATTTATGAGAATAAGAACAAGCCTTAAATATCATAGCTATGGTGGTAATTAATAAACCACAGTTTTGATATCCTGTGCCTCATACAAATAATCATTATTAATAGACATTATTAATATCCATATTCTTTTATACCCCAGTAAGCCCTTTCCAATTAATTGAGTTTTGACAAACTTCTTTAGAAACTCAAATATATCTATAGTCTTTGAAAAGTTGTTTTATTTGCTGCTTTTCTGTGTTTTGTTTTAAAGTCATTTACACTTAAAAGTTAGGTCAGATGACATTTTTAAAGCTTTTGCCAAAAGATTTAGACCCCAGGTATCCTAGGATAGAGCATGACTGACAAGCTCTTAAAAGTGGATTACTTTAATTTCTTACAATATATATGTTGCAAAAAGCTTTTATCATGTAAACACATACCAGGCTGTCCAATAAGTGAAACTCTAGTCATGTTTTCATTTTAAAAAGTTATTTTTTCTCAAATTTCTATTTATAGTTGTTATCTGTGTAGAATATCTGCCCATTGTTGTCTGTGTAGAATCTAAAATTTAATCAAAACTTAAATTGGCTCTAGCTTGTCACTTATGACTGTTTCAAGTATCAATTCTATATATGATCTTAGCTCGAGTTTTAATAGCTGCTGTTTATGTAGTATCTGTGTGATTTGTCCAATCATTGTCGACCTTGACTCTTGCTAGAAACTCATAACTGTTACAATTTCAATTTTGATATCTGCTGTCTGTGTAGAACCTATATATTGACCAATTACAGTATCACTATGTTAGTCATGTCTGCAGTTTGTATCTACATCAACATGTATTTAATGGGTTACTTTCAATTTTATTTTTAGACACCATCTTGCAGCGTAAGGTGCAGCCATTTCCTGTCAGGACAGTGTACCCATCGTTTCTGGTATTTCCTGCTGCATCATGGGTAATTATTTGTGTCAGATCTCTCAGCAGTGTCACATTTCTATCTCCTGCAATAAGTCTGCCATTGAATGATTGGAACCAATTCCTCTTTACTACTGTGCACAGCTGTATAAAAATCATCCTTCACTGGTATACCGTATATCCTCTATCAGTAAAGTTGCTTTTTTTATTACATATGTTTTGCAATCAAATTATCAAATTCCTTCGAGTAAGATAGTAAGTTTGAGGCGAGCTCTCGCAAGACAAGATCAAATACTCAGTGTCAGCTGGATGCTTATCAAGTTTTTACTGGGAAACACAGGTGAAAGACATAAATAAATCACACACTGGAAAAAGTTGTCAAAATGAGAAAAAACCTAGCTCTCACTTTCAAAATCACAGTCTCATTTATTTCAATGGCTTTTTTCTACAATACCAAAGTACAACAGTATTCATTTCTCATTATTGCAGGATGCCATCCTTCAAAATGTCATACTTTAATAGATTTTTATCAGGTACAGTGTTATTACTTTGAGTTTTATTGGTGAAAGAGTTTTATGTTGTTATCTTGATGGAATAATTATCCCTGATATACCTACAACCCTGTTATTTAATATATGCCTCCCCTAGAAAATACATAATTCTGATGACAGGGAGAGGTATAATTACTATCCAATCAGACATTCTCAGTGTTATATACACATTCTGATAAGGAAAACCGATGATGGTATGGAAGAGGATGATAGGGTGCCAAGACTATAAGATTCTAAGTCAGACTTAAAATGCATTTGCCTAATAGTGTCCGCCCGGTCGCTTCAGCTTAAATGGGTATTCTGATGGCATGAACTAATTTGTGACAAGTTCCTGGAATTGTCTAAGTGAGATGAGTCTGTCTCCATATAATAGTGAGAAATGTGGAAATTATGCAAGAGCAATGTTTTTGGCAAATTCAGCTGAAACTGATGCTTCTGTACAAACATTTAATACTCTGTGTTTTATGAACAGTAAGCTTTTTGCAGAAAAATTAACCATAACAAAGCAGTATGAGGCCCCTTTCAAGGCCTTGTAACCTGCTCTACTAAATTTTACATTTGATTTAAGTTGAAAATTTCTTTACCTCAATCATATTGAAAATCTGATATTTCTAAGCAAAGACAATGAAAATGTGACCTAACTTGAAGGATTCACTGTTTATCCATAACTGTTTACATGTAGCTATCCTAAGATTCCATAACATTCAAGTTTTATAAAACTAGTTCCCACTTAAAAATCTTCCAATCAAAATTTATATTATAAATGCATATTTCATCTAATTTACATGTGATATACATCACATAATCTTTCCCCAACTTCTAAGACAGGAGTATCTTTATTACATGATTCAACTTCATCCATTTTATTGCCATGAAACTTCAAAGCGAGATATAATTTCAGCGACATGTTCAGAAAAAAAAAATGCATGTAATATTACGTTGGCAGATCTGAAGGGCAAACTATCACTTTAATTAACTCCTGCCTATAAAGTCATATTGGAGTTGTTTATAATAGGTGGGGAGAAGTTATTAGTCTCCGTAGCTAACAAGATGCATCTGAAGGAGTCAACACATTTTTATAGGGTACCAATTTCAATTTCTTACATAAAACACTAGAATATATTCAAAGCTATGATATGATGAGGGTTTCTCAAGTAGATTTTACCAAGGTAATGTAACAGATGTCTGTATATATCATATCACCCACACTGTTTCTCCAATCAAGGTTTCAAAACAAAATTTTATTGAAATTGAAAAACAAAAGCGATACTGAAATTATATGGAGGTCTTGTTTTCACCTTTAACTGGACATATGTAGCACTTTTACATCTCTCTTCTCTCTTTCATGCAAAGCCACTTGCTATTTCTCTCTCTCTTTCTCTCTATATCTGGTACAAAGTCGTTTTTCCCATTCTCTCCATCTCTTTTCTTCTGTTTCTTTGTCTGTCTATCTGTCTCACAATCATGCAAAGACATTTTTATCTCTCCCTCTCTAATGCAAAGCCGTTTCTTTTAATACGTTATCTCACTGATATAAAAAAAACTGTTTCTCTTACTTCTATCAATCTAATACCTCATTTCACAACTTTTGGCTACATTTTTAACTTTACTTCACAATTCTAGCAGTCTCCCTTTATTGTTACATAAAATCTATATATAGGAATTGTTCCTAAGCTCCAGACAAACTAATTTAGATATATAACCTTTTTGTTTTCACCGTCCCATCAATGACAAGTGACATAAATAGCTAATATCTGTTCACTAACGGAGAAAATGTCACCAATTAGGAAACCAGACAAAGACAGACTATCCTGGGAATTATCTATCAGACTTGGGACATCATATCTCCATACCAATACTGTACGACATAAACACAAATATAAAACTGTTATCGAAGGAAAATATACGAACAACTCAATTGAGGGATGCCCTGACAAACAGCTATCAAGAGACCTCTATTATACTTTTAACCTACAACAATTTTTCTGTTATATGTATGGCAATTGGCATTATGTAATACTGCAAGCAATAACAATAAAATGCTGGACAGTTGGTTATTCATGTGAACAATGCCAGAACCACTGAGTATTACTATCACAGCAGAGGATTATGGGAGAGCGAGAGGGATATCTGGGATTGATTCTCTGTGATAAGGTACAAATAAAATCCAACATCTCTAGAATTGGCTTATAAAGCCTAGATCCAGACCTAATTTAGAAATTTACAAAATTAAAATCAATTTTGAATGAAATAATCCATGTTTGAGTTGAAAGCAATTTTTTATTCAATGAGAAAAAAATTTATATTCTAAAAAAATCCTTTATCCCATACAAATCAATTCTGTTCCTAATAATTATTGTAAACTGTTTACTTTTTTCAATCTTATGCGAAAATTGTGATAGAGGGAGTTCCCATACTATGAACAGTCTAGCATGGTGTGAGTTCACTAAGTTATGACAGAAATTTGCTGGTACTGGTATGTCATTATGTCTTAATCCATTACCTAAGAGGGCCACCTTGATTAAAACATTTATTTCACATACCAGTCTATTTCCATACCATTATATTTCAATACTAGTCACAGCTGCATCCCTGACAGTCAACACTTTCATT
>JAULCC010077078.1:0-14584 GCA_032358795.1 Nuttallia obscurata | reverse complement strand
TATACACGATAATTACATTATATATATGTATATATTATGTACGCCATCCTTAGTGGTTTGTTTCACGCTAAACACCTACAGGCGTACTTTTCAAATTACATTCGGGCATAAATGTGTCCAGAAATTCCCAGTCAGGTGTCTTTACAATTAGATTGGTAACACTTCCCGGTCATATGTCTTTACAATTAGATTGGTAACACTCCCCGGTCAGGTGTTTCTTTAGATTCACAAAGAAAAGCAAAAGCATCGATATATATATATAATAATGAAAACTTCGGGATTGTAAATTTCTTCTGATTTCTGCAAGTGACAGAAAGTTGCCTATATATAAGCTGCTTCATGATTCATATGGAATATATTGTACAGATGCACAATCAGTTGATCAACGTGAACTTAACTTTGATGATTGATGTGACATGCGAAAGCATCAAAGTTCAAAGTTCCAGTGTTGGTTCATGGAAAATGGAACTTACCATTTTTTTGCTAATACGGTATTTTAGAGAAGCAAATTTCGATTTGTATAGCCAGGCTTTACAAGAGTTGATACCGTACTTTCTTGCCAATAACAATCCTAATTATGCTCGTTGGTTGCCGATTCATCTCCGAGATATGTTGCGTTTAGAAGAAACTTATCCACAGATAAGAATGGAGTTTTTAAAAGGCAAATTTGTAATCCATAAATCCTTTCGAGAATTTTCTGCATTGGCCATAGACCAGGCACATGAACATGCAAATGCTGTAATCAAGGGTGTGACTGAGGATCCATGGGCTCTAATGAGATGGATGTTGGTGGTCCCGAGCTGAGCTATTTCGTTAGAACGAACGAAAACATCTCAGATGGCAAAGATGAAAATGAAAAACATCATCGTGCGTAGACAGCCCATGCACAAAAAACATTCCTGGAACGGGTGAACAAGTTGTACAGTATTGTTAATGAAATGGGTAATCCTTTTATGGAAGAAACAAAAGACCTGTTGACTCTGGATACAAAACGAGATGCTCATCCAAGTATGGCGGAGAAAGTTGCGATGCATTATGAGATAGGAGAGAAACGATTTGATGAATTCATGGCAAGCCTTTCATCCGTTTCAGAGAGTAAGTTCTATGAACCTTTCAAGAAGACCATGATAGACTTTTCAGTAAAAAAACAGAACATATATCAAAAGACCTTTAGCAAAAGAATTTAAAAGATGACTTCGCAGTATTTTCCAAGTAATTCCTATCCTGTCAAGCCAGAGAATGCGATTTAAATGACTTCTTTCGACATGAAAATTAGGCTTTTCCGGCTGCACGGAATGACTTATGAAAAATCCATTCATGTCAAAAATCCTAGTTGACAACAATTCTCGCAGAAACAGTGACGAATGCAGACAAAATATCGAATGCAGAAGTTATTATGATTCATGAATCAGCTCTGATTAATTCACTTATACCAAGAATTTCCAAAACATTTAACGAATATGCTCACCTTGAAGTCTTTCTGAAGGTTCAAACATATGTAACAAAGTATTCGAGAACTGACATTGCTTTCGATGTATAAAAATCATCAAGCTTGATAGCAGAGATCAGATTGAAACGAGGGTTTGGAGCACGACATAGGGTTACAGGAAATGGAAAAATTCCAAAGAATTGGCAAAGCTTTATGAGAGACGACACCAATAAAACTGAGTCATTTCAATTTCTTGCAGACATGATTGTTGGACATTGTACAGACAACATCGTGTATGTAACTCAGTGTGAGACTGTGTCATGCAATTTTGAAGCAGATTTAGATTATCTTGCACCTTGTAATCATGAGGAGGCTGATACAAGAATGTCTGTGCATGTCCGACACAGTGTTCAGAAGGGGCATAAAGTTGTGTTGATAAAAGCGGAAAAAAACAGATATTCTTGTGATTGCTGTTAGTGTATTACATCGTCTGAGAGAAATTGGTTTAGAAAAGCTTTGGCTTGAGTTCGGAAAAAGTAAAAATGTCACGTGGATACCTGTTTATGATGTTAGTAACAGGCTGAGCCGGGAAGAGTCTGCTGGTATTTTATTTTTTCATGCATTTTCTGTTGCGATAACGTGTCAGGTTTTAAAGGTAAAGTTACAAGTCGTTATGGCAAACATGGAATGTTTGCCCACATGTGACCGATGTATTTCAAAAGTTGAGTACCTTTCCCCGTAACTGCAGACGCAACGTTCGAAGTTTTAGCTTTTAAAAGGTAATTTGGAATAGTCCGCTGTCGCCCTAGGTGTGATTTGCTCTTAACATATACAACCGCGTATAAATTAGTTTCGATAAAATGAAGAAAACAGAGAGTTATTCGAGTATTGTCTTAATAACTACTGTGTTTGTTTACTAATTCTTGCACAGAAGTCAATAGGCGAATGCAGTTATAAAGATGTATAGACATCATACCTTTTACAGGAAACTCATTTAGTTTTACAAAGTTATAGATGTCGACATCAATTCAATGTGACATAATCACTGCCATTGACTTTAACGGATAATTAAAGTGAAGAAAAACTAAGAGGTTCACTATTAAGCAGACTGCAAATTATATAGATTGGCATTATAGACGAAAGTTAAACAAAGTGACTATTTCATTCTAACGTAATGAACAGTAGATAGATAAGATAAGTCGGGATAGTTCAAAACTAAACATTGGCCTAGTTTTCCTGTTTTACAATGCATCTAGTTAAATGTCAATAAATCGAACAAAACACACAATACAAAACCTTATTACTTAACCAATGTATAGTATAAGTAAACATATCTTTATACCTACATATGGTCATAGAACCAACATCATACATTCATATGACACACATGCAATTCAAAGTCAAAACAATAATATTCATAATTTGATAGTGTTGAATATTTAAGAAACAAAGTCTAATCTCTAAAATAACCACGTTTTGAGAGGAAAATGAAACCAGTAAATTTTCAAAATGAATGTAGTTTACACAATCAAGAACCACAGAGCGTATGTTACCTATAGCAATTTAAAAATTGACAGTTACTTGTATATAATTGTATTTAAAAGTACTCAAGTGAATCAAATTTATGCTATATCCGAGTGATTAAGAATATTATTTCTTTAAGATTGGCATCAGGACGGAATTTTAAGTAAAACATTCGATTTGGTTTTGACCATTTATATAAAAGCAAACTTTTACTCAGTACGAAACCTGTTTATAATGTACATAAACTGCCAACTTTCTATCATCTTTGTTTAATTTCAGACTTTAGGGGCTCGATAAATTTCAAAATATTCAGCTGACGCCAATAAAAATGTTAAATGTATTTTTTTTTATTTCATTGTAAAGGGGACATTGTAATAAAACATGAAATTCATCATCTAGTTTGTTGCAGTGTTGGCATATTCTTTCATTTCTACATGTATGTATTGGTTTTGGTTTGTGCCATCTACCACTTTCAATTTCTAATTTATGAGAAGATTCTCCTAATCGTGTCATAGCTTGTCTCAATTAACTACATTTACATAATTATGTTTTAATCCAAATATGATAAAAGGCGTTAACTGTCGGCTCTTTGTGAGTTACAAAGTTACTAAGTTCATCGTTCCAAGTCTGGATGGAATTATCATACTCCCTTTTGTAACCAAATATTGTGAAAGCCAAACGTTTGTTATTCTTTCTTAACATTACACATCCAAGATGACTTATGTGGTTGTCTTTGCATACCTTTTAACATCATGTTGTAGATACATTTTACATATTTCATTTCAGGGCACTGAACATTGTTTAACATATAACGAATTACAGAGACTAACCTATACTGTTTTAATGAGTCATCCAAATTCCCAAGGGTCAGAAATCTATTGAGGGACGAGGCTTTGCTGAGTCCCATCGTGGATTTCCCAAGTCGAGGTTGGAGGTATTCCGCCTTTCCTACATGACTAAACGAATGGTGGAGTATTTTTCTCCCATTAACAATGATGCAGATATCATCTATAAAGTGGCAAATCATGTGACATGTAAGATACGTGTATCTGCCATTGGCAGATATAGAAGAAAATATTTGCCTTAAACTTCTACTATAATTATATTGGTAATATGTTTTTTTATAATATGATGGACATATCTTGCCACGTCCATGTTTTATAAAGGTTAAATGCGTTATACATGCATGACACCAACAAAATTTGAAACAGAACAAAAATGTAATATATCGAATAAAACAGCTACTGAGTCGGTAAGATAAACCGTTTTGTGAAAATTGGTCACGGTTTTGTTAAAAACGGGTGACTCGAGCACCCGCAATACTTCGAGTAAAAATATAGCGAGCTCCAACTATCAAAGTTCTACTGCAGTTTATTTCGCAACATTCCTCTGTTTGATTTTTTCTTTCTGTTCATGTTGTATTACTTTACAGCAAACGTAATCGCAGAGAGAAACCGAAATGTATATTATAATTATTTTTAAGCATATAGAGGAAATAAACATGTTGTAACTATAATAAATCACAAAACTTGTCTGACACAAATCTGGAAAAAAAAGTATTTCCTCTATCATAAATTTATACTAAGGCTGCATTTGACATTTTCCAAAGCTTTATATGGATTGTTGTTTTTGAATTATTGATTTTAAATCTTATAACCCTGCTGTCTAACGACTGATACCGTGTAAACAGACATGGAATTGTTTCATGCCATATGTTCCCTGCGCCGGCGGCAGATTATTTTTATAATGAAACTTTATTGTCATATATATCTGAATTGGATATTTCAGAGTGAATTTTGAGTTGGCAATGATTTTTTTATATTAAGTCTAAATACGAATTTTTATCTTGTTCTTTTAGGCTTAAATTGCAAAAAAATGCAGAAAACAATTTCAATCTCAAACTCAGCTGTGACTGAAAAGCGCTTTGTGAATACGGGCCCTGGTGTGTCCAAATATCAATAAGCTTGATGTCTGTTCTTTTCTTGTATCATCAATTCAGCCTTATAACCATTTTAAGTTGAGCTAAAAATTACTTATACAGACAAATCAGTCATAGCTGAGGTATTGATTATATATACAATGAAACAGCTTCTACTTTATCATTTGAAGACACAATAAATTGTTTTCTTTAAAATCATTAATACTTGAATTATAAAAAAACTGCACTGGTACACTCATAAAGCAGCCGGAGACCCTAGATATTATATGGCATACAGAGGTATTGCGCTAATATCTACCCTATATAAATTATATTGTCCAGTAATAAATATACCCGTATGTCGCAATGGTCAGAATCCAACAGTAAACTTCTTGATTAGCAAAAAAAGGGTTCATGACCAAGTGGCATCTATGACGAATATTATTAATATCCGAAAGAAACTCAAACCCCAAAATATTGCGCTTCCATTGATTAAAAAACGTGTATGATACTATTAACCGTGATAGACTGTGGTAAATTAGAGTGGATGGAATGCTGTTCAAATCGATTATTGTTCTTAATGCGTCGGTTTCTTCTCGTGCCCAAATAAATAATTGCATACTGATTGTTTGATGTTAAATGCGGACTTAGACAGGGCATTATGACCACTTAAGCTTTTTAATATGTACATCAATGATACTATTTGTGTATTTCTTTATTGCGATGACATAGTCATTTTAGCAGATAGCGAGAAAGACTTACAAGTTTTACTAGATGCCTTAGAGAATTGGTGCAGTGCTAATGTCATGATAGTGAACACTGATAAAAGGAACATAGTACAGGTTCGTATTCCGTCGAGTAACTTGGCGTCTCATCCGGATTCAAGCTAAACAGCCAACTGTTTTGCCAAAAATTTAGGAAATCTGTTAAGTAAAAAGGGCAGACGAAATATTGCGAATGCACGGCATTGCTTCCGACAATGAAAGGGTATATTGCAAAATGTAAAGTTGCTGTTGTTCTCAATTTCAACGTACTGTATTTGCTAAACTGTACCAGTCCATCGTTTGTCCAGTTATTACATATAGTGCCAGCACATGGGATCAGAAGTTTTTTTTAAACCCTATTGAAAATAGCGCTTTGCGCTTTTTTCCGGCGTTGTTCAATATAATCAAGTATCTGGACTCAAGGGAGATATGGGGTGGGACCCAATCTTCATAGGACAAGGTCCTGTGTCGTTCGTCACCCAGTAAGGCTATATTGCACAAACTCTACTAGAGTCAGTAAGAGAATTCCTATATGGGCAGAGTCTAAATCCTCGGGACGCTGAAAAAACTGGTTCTTGCAACATCTAAGACGTACACTGACCTCCGGATTAATTGTAATATATCCATTCGGACTTCTATTTGTTCCACGTCGGTACAGTTTATGATATCTCCAATGCTGAATTTAGATCAAAGTGGCATCAATGCTTTCATCAACAGCCATAATGGGTCTTCCGAGAAAGGTCATAACAAATTGCGCAACTATCGTTTATGAGCTTGCTGAAATATATGTCTTCTCCCATGATTTAAAATTCATCGGATTCGCCCTATATTTGAAGAAATAATTGGCCAAGTGTCAAACAGCTTGGATCCGGATAAGACACGGCGTCTAATCCGGGTCCAAGCTGTTGCATATTCTATCACGATCATGCTTAGCAGAGACATATTGCAAGCTTATCCTGCATCTACGCAAAAAGTTAGTCTTTGGAAAAACATGTCGTTATGAGAATAAACCACTGTATGAAATTCTACGTCATTTTTAATTGAATCAGAGGATGGGGCGACGTCTAATTGAAAATGTTCTATATAAAGTGATTTTAGATTTGAACTTATTACAAAAACCTTTGAAATTTACAGAGATTTTACAGAGATTTTGCAAATTATCTGACAAAGACAAATTGAATGCTATCTTTTCATTTTCCAACAATGATATGATAAAATATTGCACCAAAACCTATTTTAATGTTCTTCAATGGAGATTGTATTATCTATGTAAATAATATCTCGCTGTTTCCTTTTTTTTTCTTCTTAAAACTGCTTGGTGACATGCATTTTTACAATTATATTGTTTATTCAATCTAGCCTGTTTTGATTTGCTAACCAGGCTAAAGATCGATCGATCAGTTGTGGTATACGTTGTTTCTAAAGTGGATTACATTTTAGTTTTTAGTACAGGTTTCATTTTCATTTTTATTTTATAAATTCAAATATTTAATCACTTTGTGTAGAAAAGATAGCAATATTGCATCAGTGTTTTTCTATGGGAAGTGTACAGTTAAGCTGATTTGTTTTATAACCTAATGTCAGAATGACAGTGTGCAAATACTACTGTGATATTTACTATGTATATGGGATATCTTTTATATTGATGAAGCACGAATAAACAATTTATTATTCAAAACAGTTCAGCATGGGACGTGGTATCTATCTTATCTTACAGCGACTATGTATAAAATGGGTGTATACTTCGTAACGGACAGAAAAAAATCAACGACTTTTAATCAAGCTCTTATAATTATGGTAATATTAATAATCCCAATGCCCGTAAGTCACTAACAGAAACAATCTCACAATGTAATCTCATTGACTGCTGGCGAGATCAAAACTAAGATAAAAAAAACAGTATACATTGTTCAAAACCAATGCAAATAAGATATCCAGATTGGATTATTTTCTTATTTCAGAATATTTTATGGCAGAAATTGATAATGTCAGTATCAAACCAGGATACCGAACTGACCACTCACTAATTTCCTAAACTTTTGTTTTGGGAAGTTGAAAAGGAAGAATCCTACTGGATAAGAATAATTCACTTTTAAGAAATCATACATACGTTGAAAAAGTAAACGAAACCATAGAACAAGCTAAAATATCATATTCAGCAGAGGATCAATTTACAAACTTAGATATAAATGGAATTTCTAATGAAGATATACAGTTCACTACATCAGATCAATTATATTTGGAAGTTCTGTTATCATAAATTCGAGGAAGAGCAATTCCATACTCTCCATACTGAACAAAACAAGAGAATAATGAAGGGCATATACTGTACGGGGAAATTAAAACCTAGAAAAACTAAATAATACTAGATCAAAATAAATAGTAAAAAACCAGAGCTATATCAAATTAGGGAGAAAAGATTACAAGGAATAAGAATAAAATCAACGGCAAAGTGGATACAAGAAGGTGAAAAAGTAACAAATTATTTCTGTAACCTTACAAGAAGAAATTTTATCTCAAACTCCATGATACGATTACAAAACAACAAAGGTAAGATAATAACCTCGCAAGAAAAAATAATAAAGGAAACATTGGGATTCTATAAAATCTCTATTCATTTAAGGAAACCCGCTCTGAATACCAGAATCAATTAATGGCTGCATTCAATGTTCCAAAACTACATGAAGAGAAAAAAATCTCATTAGAAGGACAAATTACATATAAAGAAATTTTACATTGTTTAAAAAGAATGTCAAATAATGAAAGCCCGGGATTTAGTGGCTTCACTGTTGAATTTTATATTTTTTTTCTGGATTTATTTTGGCCATTTTCTTGTTCTGTTAATGAGGGTTTTGTTAAAGGAGAATTGTCAATATCCCAGAAGCAGGGAGTAATTACACGTTTAACAAAACGAAATAAAGATAAGTCATTATTAAAGAATTGGCGCCCGATATCTCTATTGAATTTATCCTATAAGCTGGTGTCAGCATCTATAGCTTATAGATTAAAGAATAGTCTACCTACATTAATAAGTGAAGATTAAACAGGTGGTTTTACTTGGAAGATATATAGGGAAAATGCTAGCCTTTTGTATGACTTAATGTATTATACTGAAAAACAGAATATACCAGATATGCTGCTCTTGATTGACTTTGAGAGAGCTTTTGATTCTGTAAGCTGGGATTTTATTTTTAATGTACTTGATATTTTTTTAATTTTGTAAATATGTTCAAACAATGGATTAGGTTATTTTATAAAAATGAAATCCTGTAAATGGACACTTGTCAGGATGGTTCTACCTAAACAGAGGCTGCAGACAAGGTGACCCAATATCACCATATATATTTATTTTGTGTGCTGAAATCCTTGCTGCTGTGTTAAAATATAATCCAGGTATAAATGGTATACAAATAGGACCTGGAATGTTTTTAGTCTCACAATATGCAGGTGACACCACATTGATTTTAGATGGAACTGAAAAATCTCTATATAACACACTAAAGGTTTTAAAATTCTATGCAAATCTCTCCAGCCTTAAAATAAATGCTGAAAAATAAAAAAGTAGTGTTGATAGGAACAAGGAAGAAAAGTGATGTTAAACTTTGTTCTGAGAGGAACCTTACATGGGTCACAAAATTTACTGTACTAGGTATTAATTTCAGCATATATCGGAAAAAATGCTAGAGTTGAACTCTGAGGCAAAAATACTAGACATTAAATAAAAACTCTTCTACACGGATCAAAATGAATATTAACTTCAACAGGAAAAATAGCTGTAATAAAAAGTCTAGTAAACCCAAAAAGTAACCATTTACTAATATCCCTACCAAATCCTAAGGACGACACAATTACAGAACTCAAACAGCTTTTTTTAAAATTCATACATGTATGGAGTAAAAAAAAAAGACAAAGTTAAAAAGCAGCTTACCCGTCAATATTACCTAAATGAAAGTTTAACAATGTTTGATTTAAATACATTAAATTATTTATTTAAACTGAAATGGATAAGAACACTTTTAAATGGCAAACAGAAATAACTGAACATTTCACAAGTTATATTCCCTTGTACAAAAGATTTTGGTAAATACGGATCTGATTTCATCCAGAAACACCTAAATAAAATACTTAATCCACCTGGAAGGAAGTATTTTTTAATATTATCACACTTTTCAAATAACCAACATCCTGGTATGAGTTCCGTTGTATACCAGCATGGTACAATACTAACCTTAAGGTCAGCGGCTCCAGTATCTGTTACAATAGATATATCACTTGTGCAATATATTTTGTCTATGACTTCATAGATAAAGATGGTAATCTGATATAAGTACATTTTGTGGAAGATTACCTGAAACTCTCAAACATCTTTTTGTTTACTGCGAAATTTCTACAAGATTCTTAACAAATCTTAAAATTTACATTCATGAAAAAACTGAAAGTATAAATACTGAATGGTCGACAACAGACATTAGTTTTGGAAATGAAATTAGTCTGTTGACAAAGTCCATAGTACATGTTTCAGGTTAACTCTTCAAATGATTTTGTGTTGGAATTTATAAAGTTATGAAATCTCAGATGACAACTTCTTCTTCATATCTTATGTATTGTCTCGCTTTCATGAAAATTCTTACTTTGTTACAGCCCTTTCAGATACTGTAAGCAAAAGTACCGTAGGTAAACAAGACGATTAAATTCAATATGACAGGAGTGTGTGAGAGAGAGAGAGAGAGAGAGAGAGAGAGAGGAAAAGAAAAAATAATGTACATTTATTCGTTTTTAGAGTGATAGGAGATTTAATTGTAGCTATGTTATTATAAAAAAATTCATTAGTATGATTTGACAATTCTACATAAACAAAATCGCTCGTATTTTAATGAGGTTTTGAGGTTGTGAATTTTGCCTGATCAAATGTATCAGGGTTCAGAGAAAGCAGTTTTTATCATTTCTTTCACAAATTTCAGCGTTTATTCTCTTAAGGTTTTCCTTTTATGTAAGACTGTAACACCCACGTAAGAGTGTTATGTGTTAAGAGGATGGAACAGTCTTTTAATGCAAAACAAAACGTTATGTGCAATCCTATCAGGAGGCGCCTTTGTAACGGCGGAAGAAAGTTTACACATCCGCGGGCACGGTTTTGCATATTGAAATGATATGCAGAATATATTCTAATAAAAATAAATCATAAAGAAATTATCTGCAGTTTTAAATCAGGCGTTTCTTTTTGATGTCAGTAAACAATCATAGTGTTCTTTTGAACGGTGTTAGTATTTCAGATTTAACGGAGATAATTGAGTTGGTAAATTTATTATCATTTACATCTACTTACTTCTAAAGGTGACTTGAAAGTAGTTACTTTGATAAAAGACATATTTCTAGGTATGATCACTCGATCAAGAAAATTGGTTATTTGGGTAATTGCTTAAATGACATTCGTAAAAGAGTTTTAAGAGAATAATTTTTTAGATTATGATAAAAACGTTAGTTAAAGAGATCCCCGTAAAGCCGTTCAAAGAAACATAAATGTGTTTTTTTTGTCCATTGACTTTTCAATGTTTAGATAAAAAATGTTAAAAAAAATCATCCTTATGAAATGAGAATACCCTGACTGGCTGATACAAAATACTTACTTCGCTAAATCTTTATATAGTTATGTTAAACATTTACATTCCTCCATATGTGGAAACGATTGGATTAAATATTTGATAAAACAGACAATGGTTCCGCATAATATAAATAACGGTCTTTACCAGCTTTAAAAAGAAAATAAAGAAACTCAAGACACGTGGAAGAAAACTTTGTATAAAAGCGTTTTCAAAAACATGAAATTATGGCTGAAATAAATATCTAGCATTCTGCAAGTACAAGTATCCCCTTTGTTTTATTACATATGAATTGTATATTTGCAAAACAGTCAAATTTAGAATAAGTTATCTATCTAGGTCCATTAAAGTTATTGAAGTATGAGTCAAACGCTGCGCGTGACAAGCTATATAAATTGAGATTAACACTATTGGAGGCATTCGTTTTTGTTATGTTTAGATAGACAAGAGATGTTCATCTTAAGTAACACAATTCTTTTTATATGTATGTGCGCGTGGATGTTACCTTGTTTTGTTTTTTCTTTCATTGGTGATATAGCAACGTATTTGGTTTCATAAAATAACGAAGTCGTCACTGTAATTTAGCCTGCTGAAAAAATGTCGTCTGCTTAAACTGTCGTCTGTCCAGATTTTAAAATTCACTAGAATCGCCCAATATTTGGAAAAAAAACAATTGGCCAAGTGTCAAACAGCTTTGATCTTGATTACACGCCGAGTAACTCGGCGTCTACACTGGATCCAAGCTGTTTGCAAATTCTATTGCGGTCGCACTTAGCAGGCTAAAAGTTTAACAGCACAAAATTTACTCTAGTCCGTGCATATAATTAAGTAAATCTTTGCTAGCACTTACCACTGTAAAACGCGATGAAAACCGGCATGTTCACAATGGAAAACAATAGATCAACAATCCCCATGAAGAGGACGAGCCAGTCCGTGCTTGTTTTTGTTCTAGTCCCACCAACTACCAAGACGATGATAACATTTCCGGTAACTGCGAGGACCATAACGACACTCAGCAATGTCACGTACAATACCCGAGACCACTCCGGGTAAAGAAACGCATTCGGATCTAACCCTATACTTCCTGCAGTAGAATTCTCCAACATTAGTCCCTCTGATTTGTAAATGTCAGATTCGTTCAACATTGTTTCATTTTAACGTAAATTTGTTAATGCACGTGCAAACATTGTCAATTAAGATTGGTATTATTCCTGGTTCTTGTGTTCCTGCCTCGCCCGACCTAAATTGATAAAGCACAAGCAATATTTTCTGTTTAGAACATTCATTTAAGCACTTATATTGACGTTGCTTACGAATTCTTGCAAAACTTTCAGTAGTCGCTGTTTATATACAGGGCTGATTCTGTATAACATTCAAGCTTTCGTTGTAAAAGCCAAGTTGTTTGTGAAACAAATATTTGCAGTTCTCAGCGGCATCGACGACAGCGTTCGTTCAAAATGTTTATTGGTATTCTCGCAGTCGCTGTATGGCATCTCGCAGTTGACGAGCGGCTGTATGGCTTTTTCAAAAGTATGAAATTCATGCCATCGCTTCGTAAATAACACTATTTGAACATTTGATCAGCGTTTTTGATAAGCAAACCATCTCGTATAAGTATGTGCGAATTGAAATATATTCATAAAAATAGGAGGCAAATGCATATTGCACAAATCCAGCGTGGAACGATAAATAAATGTAAGCTATATATAGTGTTCTTGATGAAATGGTATATTCATTACATTTGAAGTCTTCTGTGTAACCTACCACACAAAAGCAAATTTTCTATAATACATGTATGATGGGGTCATAGATATAATAAAATAATAGCGTTCCATTCTTGGATAAGTGCAGCTGTATCCGGAAGAACAAAATGCATTCAAGTTAACAACATCAATAGTTACGAGTTTGATTTTTTACCCCTATGACATTAAGCGTCGAAAACATATCTTTTTATACAGATAATCTTTACAAAAGACAAAGTGTCGTATTGACAAATGAATGACCTACATTTGGTATCAAATTTGTATATGTAGATTAAAAAAAAATAATGGAAAAATATCTGTAAACCGATTAATATATTTTTTGCTTGCGTGTAACTATGAGATTCACCACAGAAAAGATCAACATTGGCTATATGTTAACCAGTTGTTTACATTTCCACTTCAAACTTTAAAATAATATTGCTGACAGAATAGTGACAACAGGGCCAAATTGTGCAGGTCAGGGTCATATTTGACAGATTTGTGCCCTTTTTGTAAAACAGTTTTGCCATAAAAACTTAACATTAGCTATAACTTTGCCACTTACATTTCTTCTTCAAACTTTTAAATTACATTGCTTAGATATTCCCTCTTGTTTACTCAGAGTTGTGTTTTTCCGCAAGAGAGCAACACACGTGTTCTCCTGAATAATCATCTAGTATTCAAACGAGAGCGATTAAATGAATTTAGTACAGCATTATTTTATAGAAACGTCCGTAACTCACTTTTCAACCGTAAATGCAAATACATGTATGTAGAATCACAAAATTTGGTCAATTACTAAAGAGGTTCCGTCTTTTATTCCATCGGTTAGAGATAAAAAACAATACTTGAAGAAATATTCCATTTATTGGCCAAACATGTTTA
Organism: Nuttallia obscurata; assembly: GCA_032358795.1. Taxonomy (NCBI): domain Eukaryota; kingdom Metazoa; phylum Mollusca; class Bivalvia; order Cardiida; family Psammobiidae; genus Nuttallia; species Nuttallia obscurata. The sequence goes on along the minus strand of JAULCC010077078.1, from coordinate 722 downwards.
CGTGTACATTATAAATTAACTCTACATCTGAAAAGGAGGCACGCAATCTTGTAATGTTTGTACCAAAAAGCTTTTCATATAAGAAATAACAACATTAATAACAGACAGTAATATACATAAATGGAAAATTAAGTTTGGTTTTAACTGTAACACTGATACGTTTAATATAATTCTTTCAATTGTGACATATTTTATTCAAATATGCTGCAATTTTATAATCATGAAAAGGTATATCATATGCTAATGGAATAATAGTGAAATATATCGTTATAATGTCAAAGGATATGCTTAAAACTTCCGTTAATGTGTGCGGTGGGCGAGAATATATACGTATATTGGTGGTTTGTGTTTTTGTTTGTTGTCATTTGTAAGCTTAAAATATTGGATATTGTGCATGATGTCGGTCATACTGTAAATATGTGTACAGGTCCATATGGGACGTCGGACCGATCGATTAAAATGAATAAAAGCTTAAAGACTTAAAAATTTCAGGTTACAGTGAGAAGCTTGCTTGCCTTCGTTTTAAAATGATGGTAAATGATGATAGAACTCTACGATACCTCCCATGCATTCGATAAATAAGAGACATGTTAAAAATTAATCGTTAATAACGAATGCTTTGAGATAGCGGTGAATACCCTAACGAGAGGTTTACGATAGTCGTTATGCTAATGAGAGCTTCGAGATAGTTTACCCCAGGAGAGTTTGCCTGTTAGAAAATA